>ML806526.1:0-53551 GCA_009831015.1 Picea engelmannii | reverse complement strand
TTCTTCAATTCTTGGAGTACTCTGATCCTATAGATAATATTACTCAATGTATTCTCTGAAAGTCCTCCAATTTTCACTCCTTGAATCCTCCCCAAAAAGAGGTTATAGAAAGAATGGTAGACTTTATTCAATTCTGGTCTATTCATAAGACCCAACTTGTACTGCATGCCCCGCGCTCAATATTTAACATCCGATTCTAAAACTCACACACAAGAAACTAAAGTCTATACTATTTCCAATGGAAGTGGTCCCACTTCATTTGGATTCTATATGAAGAATTTATGACTATTTTACCCAGAACAGTTGTTTATTGACTAGCTTCAGGACTGGTCACAAACCATATCTTCCACAGAGTGTATAGCGAATCAAGAGATGAAATTTTTACCAGAGGTACCTTGATATGTTTTCTCAATACCATAGTGATTTCACCATTTGAATCGTTCTATACAAAAAGTTATAGCAAAAATGGTAAGATGACCTGAAAAATAACATACCTTAGAACACATCACCAAAAGACTTCATCCTCCCTTGAAATCCGACCTTATTTTACTTCTTATTTCCTTTGAAATTTGACTTATATCAAAATGAATGTATAATTATGTTTATTTATACCATTTATGTCACTTCATTTCAGCATTAGGGCTGACCTGACACTTTCTTATTTTGTAATTCTTTGCTTTAATTATCATCAGGGCATACATGTACTTCCTTCTTCAATTCACTTTGTCATCTTCAAAAATTCGTTTCTCCTCAACCATGAGGATCCACATGACGTGCCACATACCACCAAAAACAACATGATGTATACTATCCATTCATGGGTGTTGTATATGCATGTGCATTGTCCTTTATTTCCAAATACCTTTATCAGTCTTGTGGTCCAAAACCCATGACTAGGGTTGACATCAATGACAACAACCAATCTTCCAACACACAGGCTGGGGTACCCTACCTTCAAGCCCTCCCTTGGACTTCGTTCTCTTACCGATACCTTTTTAAAATTTAAGGATGCATAAAAGGAAAGACTTTAATGACGTGCACAATAGTAGTCAGTAAGAATGCATAGTCTAAAGATTTAATTAAACGATAATTAAATATACAATGGATATACATTCATATACATGAAATTGATACCATAACATAGAGCACTTATATTTATGAAAGATGACACCAATTGGCTGCATAGAAAGGATGTTCAACCCAACTGTATACACTATTGTTCCAAATCTCAACAACAACGTCACCCCCGAGCCAGGGCTATGAATCCACAAGGACGGTTCTAGAGTGTTACTTGGCTTCCCAAACCAGTCAACACCCAAGCTCTCATAGGCTTCCCAGATCTCACAGCAATCCAAGTACCCAACTCTCTTCTACCCAGCTTGCACCACCCGAGAGAACGAACCTCCACCCTTCTCTGCCACACAGTCCTTCTCCTTATTCGGGCTCCAGTGCAACTGGTCCAGAATCTCAATGATGGAACTCTCAGGACTCGCAGTTGTGAGAAATGTTGGACACAGACCAATGCATCTCATACATGCAAGCCTCAAATCATGGCTGGATCACACCAGCAACACTACATCCCACCATACCATGGATAATTCTTCAACACTTCAGTTCCCCTTTCCCAAGCCAAGACACAGATGCAGATGGATCAATAAATGGGTGAGTGAATGCATGAAAGTGCATGAGAGAAATGAATGAACGTATAGGAAATCAGTGAACAAGCCATCAGTCGAACCCCCCCATCAGACCAGAGGTGGGTTTAAGTAACTTCATGGGCAATCAAGAACCTCCTATCCTTCCCCAAGAAGCTCATGTAACCAATCCCCTCCCTTAGGAAAAAAGGGTAATTAACATAGGAATAAACACTTAGCCCCTCAAACCCCTCTCTTGTGGAATCATAGCCCCCTATAACTCTAGTCCTTGTTCGTCTAGTAGCTAGTCATGTATTTATTATTAATAATGATAGAAAACATTACATGTCTTGGGCACACTAGCCTTTTAATAATTGTTTTGGGTACCCTGGCCTCTCAACATTGTAACAATACATTATTTAAAATGGGGGTTCAAAACCTGGGGTGTTACACCACTGTAGTAGCAATAATGTCGCCCATAACAATAGTTAGGAATGTTCAACAGAACGGACCAGGATCTCAAGCTGGTAGGCCAACAACTTCTACTTTGGGGACTAGGAGTACTGGATCGATGATTAGATGTTGGACATACAGATAGCCACATTACTAGCGAGACTGTCCAGTTGAGAAGGCTAGAGCATCCAGGTCAACAGAACACACTACAGTTGGATATTTTGGAAAGGCCCATAGGATTCATGCCGTGGTGAATAACTATCAGGATGAGCACCAATCTGTTGTTCTCGAGAAGTCAGGTACGATCGTCGACCAAAATTTTAGTGTTTTGATAGATCCAGGTGCTACAGAGAGCTTTATTTCTAGTGTTATGCTAAAGAGAATTAAGGTAAAGGAAGTCGAGAAGGAAGAGTTTAGATACGTAGAAACGGATTCAGGTGTCAAACAGAAGGTTGGAGGAAGGGTTACAAACTATAGCATTAACTTGAGAGATTTTGTAATGAAGGCCAACTTATATGTCACGATATTAGGATCGTATGACATAGTGATTGGTATGGACTGGTTGGAATCGCATGATGCAATACTCAATTGTAATACAAAATGACCAAGTTTGACCCATGATGAGGGACAAAGAAGAGTGATTGTAGGAAGGAACCAAGGAGTGTCCTTGAGGTTCATATCTTCCCTACAACTATAGAAGAGCATGCACAAGGGATGTAAGTTATATGCAATCTTAGCATTAAACTAAAGGGGCGAAGCGAAAGGATTATAAAACCTTCCGGTAGTACGCGATTTTGCTGACGTGTTTCCAGAAGAGTTAGCAAGTTTTCCATTAGAAAGAGAGTTGGAGTTTTCAATCGACTTGAAAATTGGAACTGAACCAATAGAAAGAACGCCTTATCAGATGTCAACGCCTGAGTTACAGGAGTTGAAAATGAAATTGAAGGAGTTGTTGGACTTGGGAATTATACGTCCAAGTGTGTCACCTTGGGGTGCACCTATTATTTTCATAAGAAATAAGGATGGATTGTGGAGACTTTGTATTGGATACCATCAACTGAACAAAGTGATGAAGAACTATTATCAGTTTCCAAGAATAGATGATTTGTTTGATCAAATGAAGGGAGAAACAGTGTTTTCGAAGATTGACTTGAGATCATGATATCACCAATTACGAATTAAAGAGGAACATATCCCTAAAACCACATTCAAGATGAGGTTCAAACACTATGAGTTTACAGTTTTACCGTTTGGACTGAAAAACGCCCCGGGGGTTATTCATGAGCTTGATGAATGGGGTGTTCCGCGACTACTTGGAAAAGTTTGTTCAAGTATTAATTGATGACATATTGATATATTCTCAGAAGACATAAGAGAATGACAAACATTTAAGCTTGGTACTACAATGTTTACAAGAAATTTTTTTATACGGGAAACTGTCAAAATGTTCTTTTTACCAATCAAAGATTCATTACTTAGGGCACATTATATCTAGTGAAGGTATAGTTGGGGATCCAACGAAGGTAGAGGCTATTATGGGATGGCCTGCACCGAAAAACATACAAGAAGTACACAACTTTATGGGTTTAGCAGGATATTATCGATGGTTCATCGATGGTTTTTCGAGGATAGCAAATCCGATCACGGAATTGCAAAAGAAAAACAAGAAGTTTGTATAGACCGAGAAATGTGTGAAATAATTTCAAGGGATCAAGGATATGTTGTTGACAACAACAATACTAAAATTCCTCGACATGGACAAGGAATTCTTGGTATGCACAGACACATCCAAGGAAGTTTTAGGCGGAGTAATGATGTAAGATGGTCAAGTGGTCGCTTACATCTCAAGGAAATTAAGAAAGCATGAGGAGAAGTACGCAATGCATGATTTGGATTTATTGGACATTTTATATTCCTTGAGAGTTTGGAGACACTATCTGATTAGACAAAATTCAAAATAAAAATAGATCACTATAGACTACCACATATATTTACGCAAAGTGACTTGAATGCACGACAGAGGCATTGGTCAGAGCTACTTAGAGAATACGACTTTGAGATTACCTACATAAAACGTACGGTGAACAGAGTGACAAATGCGTTGAGTCAGAGACCACACATCTTCTCGGTAATACCTCTCCAGCCGAATATTCGAGAAAATATTCTAACTATACAGGTTGATGATGACCGGTACAAAAGGGTTAAGGAAAATATTGGACAAGACACCGTAATGGTACAAAAGTTTGAAGGTTATACTTGGGAGAATGACAGATTGATGCGGTATAATAACAAGATTTATGTACTGCCTAACGAAAAATTAAGAAGTTTGATCTTAAGTGAAGCGCAATGCGCGGTGTACATGGATCATCAGGGAGTCACCAAGATGAGGGAAAACCTTAAGCCTCTATTCTTCTGGAAAGGAATGAAAGAAGACATAGTTAGTTACATGGTGTGATGTCTAGAATTTCAGCTAGTGAAAGATGAACATAAACATCCGACAAGATTATTACAGCCAAACCTTATCCCGGAATTGAAATGGGAGGTCATTTCGATGGAATTTATTGTTGGATTTCCGCTGACGACAAGGAGACAAAACTCGATTTTCGTGGTAGTTGACACTCTGACGAAGAGTGCACATTTTATTCATGTGCGTACAATGTATCAAGCTCCAGACATAGCTAGGGTGTTTACCAACAAGATTGTGAGATTACATGGCATTCCAAAAAGATCATATATGATAGAGGATCGATGTTTACAAGGCGATTTTGGACCAATTTCCAAGAGGCTTTGGGAACACAACTGAACTTGAGTACAACGTATCACCCCAAGACAGATGGGAAGACATAAAGAACGAACCAAATTTTAGAATATATGTTGTGTATGTATGTAATGGACAACAAAAAATGTTGGGAAGAGTTATTTCCACTATTAGAGTTTGCATACAACAACAACTATCAAAGTACAATTAAGATGGCACCGTTTAAGTTTCTTTATGGGTGATCGTGTCAGATTCCATTGAGATGGGATCGACTTGATGATAGGGTCCTGGAAGGACCAGAAGTGATCCAAGAAATGAAAGAACAAATGCAATCGATAAGACAAAGGATTAAAGAGGCGCAAGATCGAAATAAGAGTTATGTTGATGCGCATCGCGTTGACTGCAATTATGAACTTGGCGACTGAGTTTTCTTATGGGTGAAACCACACAAGAGTTCGATCAAGTTTGGAAAGGGTGATAAACTCTCTCCTAGGTTTGTGGGACCTTTTTAAGTTGTGGAAAGGATGGGTCTCGTGGCCTATCGACTAGCTTTGCCTGATTCTTTGAGACATATGCACGATGTGTTTCATGCAACTGTTTTGCGACATTATGTTAGTGATCCTACACATGTGATTGACATGAGTTATTTTCATGTGTCGGACGAGGGTGCACTCACGGTGGAGCCAATCCACATTCTAGACCATCGCATTCGACAACTACAGCGTTGAACAGTCGATCAAGTCAAGGTCCAATGGGACAATTATAGTCCACACTCAACTACCTATGAGGACGCATATGATATGTGTCAATAGTTTCCTTACTTGTTTTGATAGATTAGACATATAGATCTTGTCAAATACTTTTATTACTTCATTTTATATACTGTAAAACTTCGGGATGAAGTTTAAAATAAAGGGGGTGTATGTAACATCCTGCTCTTGTGAGCACATGTTATCGACTTATTCTTTGAGGACAATTGCGTTCAAGTGATCTGGTTATAGTACATAGTTATTTTTTTCGCTTATGGATTTTTATGATGATGTTGATGGTTGTGATTTAATTTTATTTGATATATATGTATCGACAGATGCTATTGACGAGTTTTCCCTGAGTGTGTAGGACACTTGACAGATTGTGGATGCCGAGGGAATTAATGGACCTCCTTGGACTCTGGATTGAGTCAAGGAGTGGATTGTATTGGTTTGAGTATTTCATTTTTGCATATGTGACATATGATTGAGTATAATATGAGTTTGTACATGGATCATTGACAATGTTTCATTGATGGATGTAGGTTAACGAATGCTTTCTTATCTGACTCACATAAGAAGTAAAGGGGTCATGCACAGAAACCAGACATTGAGGGAGAGGTGTGGCAACGTTTCTGTCACAGCCTACTAGAACTCTCATCATGGTTCAAATTCTAGGTTAACGATTACCTAGTTCAAGAGTTCCACGATGTCGTGAAGGAAGACTGAGATAGTCACTCATGAATATTCTAAAGGGTGCACAATAAGGCGGACTCCTTATTCCTTAGAAGCCCTTAGTCTCTCACAAGGTCGCTCGAATGGAGTACTGACTCCAAGGGTTGGAAAACTACCAAAACCAGTCAAAGGCAAGTGGCACCCTTGGAGAACATAGTGTGTCTTCAAGGGCACATTGCATAAATAAATCTTGAGTCAATGAATCTAGGTGCCATAGAAAACCTTGAAAGAATAATTGTAAACCTTGAAAATCTTTGGACCTTGTCAAATATGAATAATTAAGGAGAAATTTATCACTTACAAATCCCCAAATGAAAGTCTAAGCCTATTCAAAAATTAATCCTAAGTCTAAGTGTGGTAAGAAGACTAAAAATAAATTATAAATTAAATAAAAAGGGAATGAAGTAAATCAAGTTAAGAATTAAGAATAGGTGAAATATATTTAAAGATTTGAGATAAGGGACATGTTGCAAGAAAAAATAAAAATGGGTTTTTAAAATAAGAAATAAATAAACATGAAAGAATGTGTACGCATATAAAGGTATCTAGATTCTAGTTAACACTAGTCTAACTAGAAGAAGACTCATATTTTAACTCAACTCAAATTTAGTAAGGAGTAAGTCATTAAACGGGAATACGGGGGCATAAAGAGGAAACTGGGAGTGATTTAAGGAGCACATTTAGAAAAGGTGAGGAAAATTGATTTTAATTAAAATAAAATGTGGAATTACTTGTGCAACTTGGGGAGAGGGTGACAAGTGTAAGGGGGGAATAATTATAATTTAATTAATTAAAAAGAAAATAAATTATGCAAGCGGGGATATGTCATTAAGGAAACTCCTATAAAGCAAATGGCATAGAGGGAAAAGGGATCACACTGGTTATTGGTAAAATTATGCTGCCAAATTATTTTTGAACTGGTTTTACTTGTGAGAGTTGGGATACCCATATTGAGAGAGCGTGGTGGCTCTACCTTGTGAGGCAAGCTCGAAGCTAGAGGATTTTTGGTTGTGTGTGTGGCCCATTTGCGGCTTAGGGGGATAAGGGGGAAGAAGAATACCCCTAACGTTTGTTGGGAAGTACCGATGAAGTCTCAACGATTAGCAAGCGAGAGGTTGGAAGGAACGCTAGTCGCCAAAGATCATCTCCAGGTCCATCTTCATCGTCGGTTATGGTACTTTATTGAATTTTTAATTGCATGTGGATTTAAAATTGTATAATCGAGTTTTTTTTGTATTGCATAAACCGTGTGAAATTGAAGATCAACACCAAGAGTCAACCTCCTTGATTATGGTATTTTTTCAAGATATGAGTAATTAGAAGATTGAATATGTAGAATGACTGATTGTGGATCGGAAGTGAATATTTAAGGATTGTTTTCTTAAGAATTTTTATACCGTTATGTTGATTACTTAGGCGTAAATCTGTTCTTCTATAGAGTATCATTCTGAGCATTTCAAAAGAAAATGATGTAGATTTAATTGAAGAAGGATGCCTTCTATTTCTGTTTATAATCCATTTAAAGGTTTCAAGTGAATAAAGTTGTGTGTAAATGTTACACGATGTTGACTAAATTGAGTTTACACTATCCACCTCTAAACCCATGATTCTCCTTAAAGCTTTTAATTTGCAAAGACTGTGATATGGCCCTATAAAAAGAGCCCTCTTTGTGATTGTGCTTAAATTTTTATATTCATTCCTCATATCTATCTTCTATAAACCTAGTGGAATCCTTATTTTTTATTATCTAAATTGTACTAGCATTATCCATGGGACATAACTTGAATCCGATTCAACCATTAAATCCCTTTCCAATTGGGTAACATTTCATAGTTGGAATTTATTGATTGGCGCACAATATGGTTATTTGACTCTGCGGTAGCAGGATCCTTTTAAAAAGATATATATAAGTGATATAGAATGGCATCGACGTTGTTTACCAGTACCTTATTAAAATTGAAGACTTGTTTTCCTGTGTGTTTATTTCAGGCCCATTAATTATCTTATTGAGACAATATTTGTTTTTTACAAATCTGATAACACGGGAAGGACGATTAATTATGTCTTGTCCCTTAGAAGGTTAATGTATTCACCTTCCTCCAATAAATGGTAGTCGATATTGATTCATTTTCAAAATACTAGCCTTAAATTAGAACATGGTACATATCATTTTTCCACCGTGAGTTGTTATCTCAAACATTAGATTCTCATTTATCACCTAACAGAAAGGATTCTAATAAAAAATTGTTTAATTAATATGGTATAGTCAAGATTGTTCCTCTTATAAATAAACATAATTTGTCGGTTATGCTGGTATTAAGCGCATTCCATTTCGCCAGTTCTTGTTTCTTTCATGGGTGACCATTGGCATCAGGAATAATGAATGGATTGTTAACGCACTAGAGATGGATGCCTCGACCTCCTATTGGCCAGTCAATAACGGACTGTGCATTAGCTTTAGGACTTGGGGTTCCTTTTTAAAATGGTTATTGTTGACGAAATTCTATTATGAATATCAGTCTGACAAGTTCACTGTTGTCAGTTATCGTTTCGTCAACACTTAAATTTGTATGGTAGATCCTTGTTGTCATCTCCTGAACGATCCTCTACTGATCATATCAAAAACACAAAATCTGGTGCTCACGCGGTTGACAACTCCATTAATGCGATAGTAAAAATAAGTTTAATTTTCCTTAATTGCTAATAAGTTTATGAGTGTTGCACAAGTCATCTGGCATGCCCGTTAATGATATGGATATGGATATGGATATGCAATGGGCATAGGATGATAACTACCTTGGAAGTTTGTCCCTTAAGATACATGATCCGGATTATTTTTGGCACAAAATGAGAGCGGAGATATAACACAGAAATATACAGAGATACTGAAAGAGAAACAATAATATAACAGAGATATATCAGAAATATAACGAGAGGAAAAAATATATAGTAATACGTGACTTCTATTAATGAAATAAATGTACAGAGATTGTAAAAATACAGAGTGAAAGACTCGCTAGAATGGTGGCAGCTTATCTCTAAGAAGAGATGTGACGGCTACTCGCATTCACAAGAAGATGATTACAATGAGGTTCTGAAGGCCTTTTTACAATAAATAGGAATCCCAAAAACTCTAGAGTCGTCTAGACATCCAAAAACCTAACCCTAGGAGATGAAGCGCCAAAATTCATGTGGCCCGTGGGCCCCGTTTGGGTAAGTTAGTACATCAACTTCTCGTGGTCGTCGTTTTTTCATATGATCTCTATTTTAGGTGTATGATAGCTCGTTGGAAAGGTATCCTCGAGGAGATTCATTTTGGGGGATCAATCATGCCTTTGGATATCATTGAGAAGATAGATCTAAAAAATCCTTCATTTAGGCCCTAAAAATAGCCCTGAAAGTTAAAAACTGTTAAAAATAGTAAATTACCAAAATTGCCAGAAATTGTTTTCAGCCAATTGGAAAAGGTGGGTGGCCATTGATATCCACCTAGATCAATACAATATAATAACAGATCGATGTCTAGCTGGATTAATAATAATTTACTTCCATGTGTCTGAAGTGATCCTTTACAAAACTTGTAGAGCGTTAACTTCTATCCATTATTATCTTCTCACACCTCAGCATGATTATCATACCATTCTTTCTATTAACTTGGTCAACCTTTGATTCACTAGAATCAATAATCAAGACTTACCTTCAAGGAATTTTTTTATAAAATTCAGGAGAAAATTTCAGGTAAAACTTTTTCTTCCACATAATTATTTTGCTTTTTCCACTTTTCCTTTTCATTCAAGATCAACCTCTGATTCATTATTCTATTAGAGGACTAATAAAAATAAAATGTGGCTTAATTTAATGTGATGAAATTAATAACTCAATCCTAATTAAAATAAAATAAAATATGTATACTAGCTCATCAATTATATAGTCAGGAGTTTAAATTTCTTAGAAAAATTGTAATTCCATTCCTTGTATTTTTGGCGTTGATTGGGATAAATATTTTAATCTTGTTTCTTTTTGTCAAATTCAAAGTTTTGTTATTGTAGCATGGAATAGATTAAACTCATAGTAAATATGTTTCTTTCTAAACAAAAATGAGGTTGATATGGTTATATTCATAGTGATAACCCTAGTTTCAAATAACCCAATTTTTATGTGTTATAACCTTGTCTTGAGAGGTTTTGTCCATTTTAATTAGATCCAAATTCTTGTGTTAAATATATACAAATTTATGTGTTATAACCTTGTATTTCTTAAGAAGATTGATCATCTCGTGGTTCCTTGTAATGAATATATAATCTCAGCCTTTAAATTTCTGATATATATTCTTAGAAGAAATTCCTGAATATGAAGATGTGTAGTTGAGCTACATGAGACTAAGATTTTACTTATGCTCCTCGGGTTATTATTATTTATGTAAAAGAATCTTCTTCATTTACACTCAATGTTGCTTGAGGATTGATTAAGTAGAGTAGATTATTATTTGCACTATGATGAATTGATGGTTAAGTATGTTGATAATTCTAGTTTGAATAATGGTGTATTATTCAATTAATGGGAATTAGATACTTGTTCCTCACAACAGTCACCAGTCCTAAAACCTTAAGTGGTCAAAATCAATCGGATGAATCCTAGACTTGAGCATTGCTTATGAGTCTTGGAGGTCCTAACCATGCAAGATAGGTTGGGTGGGTAGTTTCCTTTAATATGCGTGACATGGTTGATCAATTATTTGTATCTTACGTCAGTTGATCATGATGTGTTGATTATGTGTCGTTATTATTTGGGACGATGTGTTGATTTTGATTCGTTAATAATCATGGTGATGCATTAATTATGTTAATACATTGATTAACGTGCCGATATTAATTAGGATGATGTGTTGATGTTGTTTCTAATCATTATGTGGTGACGTTTTAATTTATTAATCCAAAAAAAAACATTTACCTATTGTACATCACTATTTGTTGTCATAATGGAGGGGTCGTTACATATGGTATCAGAGTGAGTTCAACCCTACAACTTGGGATCATTACGCCTTCCACTATATTAAAAAATTGATGAATAACTTATCGCTAACTAAAATTTAAATTTTTCCATGCAGGTAATCATGGTTAGAGGACTCCCTGGAGGTAGACGACGTGGTGCTAGGGGAGGAGGTGCAACACCACCAGTAGAATCCACGCTAGAGGGGTCTAACCCCCAAGGAGAAAAACAAGTCATTGGGAAAGAGCAAGTTGTTGTGGGGGATGTGGTTGGTTTGATGAGGTCCCTTCAGAGGATGTGAGAGGCCTTGATTTACCAACTAGATAGAGATGAGGCTAGGGCGCCTGCACCCATTGAGAGTTCACAACATGCTCCAGCTGGCAGTGATAGCATGCACAAATTACTCAAGAAGGTGAAGTTTCCCGAGTTCATGGGTGCCACGGATGTCTCAGCCAATGAGGCATGGTTGGAGAACATGGCGATGTGCTTTGCACTTCGTGACTACACCTCCAACATGAAGGTCTACATGGTGGTCTTTCAACTGAAGGACAACGCTCTTTTATGGTGGTGTTTCAGCTGAAGGACAATGCTCTTCTATGGTGGAAGACGCTCCTACCTCAACTAAACATGGTCGTCAAAGATGTGTCATGGGAGCAGTTCAAGGAACAGTTGCGAGAGAGGTATTTTTCAGAGGAATTCATTGAGCATTAGCTCAATGAGTTCAATGCCATATGACGGGGTGGTCGTACGTAGGGGTGATTTTAAGGATGGGAATTTATTTTAAAATGTAGAAACCTTGGCGAATCTTACTAATCCTTCATATGTCAACTATAAATGTTTGGCGATAGTTTTGTAAAAATATTAAAATTTATAAGGATTTTATATATTTTTTATAAAATTTTGGCGATTTTTAAGGTAAAATAATTTTATCCTATAGAATTTGGGCGTATAATTTTTAAAATAGCGAATCTCGTTTTTGGAAAAACCATGGAAAATTAGCCCATGAGAAAAATTTAGCCTCTAAAATCATCCATGGTCGTACGGTGCTAGAGTATGAGGCCATATTTATGGAACTACTTTAATATGCTCCACATCTAAACACAAAGAAGCTAAAGGTCAACAAGTTTGTGTTCAGCCTTAACTTCAAAATTAGTTTGAAGGTGAGGATCCTAATGCCTCAGATGTTGCATGATGCAGTCCAAAAGGACCTCATAGCTGTGGAGGAACTGACCAATGGGGGTCAGGGTAGGACTCCTACAAGACTGACTGGACATATGACATCAGGTGCACAACAACATCAAACACCAGCTAGAGAGACGTCAAGGTATCAAGATACGTCTAGGGGACCCATTTTCAAGACACCACGATGATCGACTCCTCAGCAGAGGACCACCGCAACAAAAACAACGTTGCCCACAACAACAGTTAGGCTTGTTCAGTAGAACAGACCAGGATCTCAAGCTAGTAGGCCAACAATTTCTACTTTGGGGACCAGGAGTATTGGACTGAAGAACATATGTTGGACATGCAAAGAGCCACATTACTAGCGAGACTGTCCGCTTGAGAAGGCTAGAGCAGCCAGGTCAACATGACACACTACAGTTGGATATTTGGGCAAGGCCCACAAGATTCATGCCGAAGTGAATAAATGCCAAGATGAGAAACAATCTACTATTCTCAAGATGTCAGGTACGATCATCGACCAAACTTTTAGTGTTTTGATAGATCCCGGTGCTACAGAGAGCTTTATTTATAGTGTCGCGCTAAAGAGAATTAAGGTAAAGGAAGTCGAGTAGAAAGAATTTATATACGTAGAAATAGCTTTAGGTGCCAAAATGAAGGTTGTAGGAAGGGTTACAAACTGTATCATTGACTTGGAAGATTTTGTAATGAAGGCCAACTTATATGTCATGATCTTAGGATCGTATGACATAGTGATCGGTATGGACTGGTTGGAATTGCATGATGCGATACTCAATTGTAAAACTAAACGGCTAATTTTGATTGATGACGAGGGACATAGAAGAGTGATTGTAGGAAGGAACCAGGGAGTGTCCTTGAGGTTCATATCTTCCCTACAACTATAGAAGAGCATGCGCAAGGGATGTAAGTTATATGCAATCTTAGAATTAAACTAAAGGGGTGAGGCAAAAGGATTAGAAAACCTTCCGGTAGTATGAGAGTTTGATGACGTGTTTCCAAAAGAGTTACCAGGTTTGTCATTGGATTTTACAATCGACCTAAAAATTGGAACTAAATCGATAGCAATAATGCCTTATCGGATGTCAACGCCTGACTTACATCAGTTGAAAATGAAATTGAAGGAGTTGTTGGACTTGGGAATTATATGTCCAAGTCTGTCACCTTGGGGTGCACCTATTATTTTCATAAGAAAGAAGGATGGAAAGTGGAGACTTTGTATTGGCTACCATCAACTGAACAAAGCAACGATCAAGAACCAATGTTTGTTTCCAAGAATAAACGATTTGTTTGATCAAATGAAGGGGCAAATGGTGTTTTCAAATATTGACTTGAGATCAGGATATCACCAGTTACGAATTAACCCTAAAACCACATCTAAGACGAGGTTCAAACACTATGAGTTTATAGTTTTACCGTTTGGACTGACAAACGCCCCAGGGGTATTCATGAGCTTGATGAATGGGGTGTTTTGTGAATACTTGGACAAGTTTTTTCATGTATTCATAGATGACATATTGATATATTCTCGGACGACAGAAGAGCATGAAAAACATTTAATCTTGGTACTACAGTGTTTACGAGAAAAAAAATTATACGGGAAACTGTCAAAATGTTCTTTTTACCAATCAAAGATTCATTACTTAGGGCGCATTATATCCAGTGAAGGTATAGTTGTGGATCCATCAAAGGTAGAGGTTATTATGGGATGTCCTACGCCAAAAAACGTACAATAAGTATGCAACTTTATGGGTTTAGCAGGATATTATTGACGGTTCATCGAAGGTTTTTCGAAGATAGCAAATCCGATCACAGAATTGCAAAAGAAAAACAAGAAGTTTGTATGGACCAAGAAATGCGCAAAATCATTTCAAGGGCTCAAGGAGCTGTTGACGAAAGCACCGATACTAAAAGTCCCCGACATGGACAAGGAATTCTTTATATGCACGGACACATCCAAGGAAGGTTTAGGAGGAGTATTGATGCAAAACGGTCGAGTAATCGCTTACAACTCAAGGAAATTAAGAAAGCATGAGGAGAACTACGCAACACATGTTTTTGATTTATTGGACATTGTATATGCCTTGAGAGTTTGGAGACATTATCTGATTGGAATAAAATTCAAACTAAAGATAGATCACTGTGGACTACAACATATATTTACGCAAAGTGACTTGAACGCATGACTTAGGCGTTGGTCAGAGCTACTTAGAGAATACAACTTTGAGATTACCTACATAAAAGGTACAGTGAATAGAGTGATAAACATGTTGATTCAGAGACCACACCTTCTCGGTAATACCTCTTCAGACGAAGCTTCGAGAAAATATTCTAA
Source organism: Picea engelmannii (assembly GCA_009831015.1). Classification (NCBI taxonomy): domain Eukaryota; kingdom Viridiplantae; phylum Streptophyta; class Pinopsida; order Pinales; family Pinaceae; genus Picea; species Picea engelmannii. The sequence goes on along the minus strand of ML806526.1, from coordinate 38,698 downwards.
CTATACAGGTTGACGATGATTAGTACAAAAGGGTTAAGGAAAATATTGGACAAGACACCATGATGGTACCAAAGTTTGAAGGTTATACTTGGGAAAAGGACGGATTGATGTGGTATAATAACAGGATTTATGTACCTCCTAACGAAAAATTACGAAGTTTGATCTTAACTGAAGCACATCGTGCAGTGTACATGGCTCATCCGGGAGTCACGAAGATGAGGGTAGACCTTAAGCCTCTATTATTCTGGAAAGGAATGAAAGAAAACATAGTTAGTTATGTGTCGTGATGTCTAGAATGTCAGCGAGTGAAAGATGAACATAGACATCCGACAAGATTATTACAGCCACACCTTATCCCGGAATCTAAATGGGACTTCATTTCAATGGACTTTATTGTTGGATTTCCGATGACGACAAGGAGACACGACTCGATTTTCGTGGTAGTTGACACTCTGACGAAGAGTGCCCATTTTATTTGTTAGGATATTTAGACACTTAGGAAATAGTTAATATCTAATTGGTCTAATGTGTCGTTAGGTAAAAGTGTGTTTCTTTAGTATGCATTTGTTGTTAGGAAATCCGACGGTCAGGATATGTTCCTGACATAGAGTGATCTGATTGTTCATACTCTCCTCGATATTAACGACCATTAATCCATGGCTTAACACCCGATTGGTCCATGATCTCTATTTAAATATCATGGAGGGTCATTTGCTGATGATCGATTGTGAGAATCTCTCTTGTAAAATCTCTATGTAATCTTTTTCTTTTGCATTAATAAACTACTCCAAGTGGTCGCGTTGGCTGGGGCCGTGGATGTTTCCCTGTAAGGGTTTTACCACGTGAAAACATCAGTGTTGATCTTTGATATAATTATGTGAGTGGTTACTGAAGGTGTTCGTCCTCTGTTGGAATATCTGTGTTGTCAAACATGGTATCAGAGCATGTTTGAAGATCCACTCATGTTGTAGATTGAGATCGTGAAGCCGAGTTTCCTCATCTCCATTTTATGTCATTTCCATAAATTTATGGGCTAAGAGGATTGTTCCATTTCGTCCGGATCACTCGTTTCATTTAGAAACACTTCTCGTTTCACTCGAAATGGTTTCCGTTTTCCCAAGATACAACCATTACAGTCAAATCCGGAGGTATAAAAGCTTGAATACGCATTTTTTTAATTTTTGCAGAGTAGTATTTTGGTTTTATTTCGGTTTTGTATTATTTATTTATGGGTTTCTACTCTTTTAGATCTCTGTATTCTCTTTGCCCTGTGCCCTATGCGATCTCGAAAAATCAGAAACAAACAGGAAAAGGTGCATCTTCTGGGTAAGCTAACCGAGATCTAACCCTTGTTGTCATCGAGAAGTGAATTTTTTTTTGTGTGTGAAAAGAGTTTTTTTTTATAACGCTCTCCAAGGCTGTCAACAACAACAACAAAAAAAATAACAAAAATTCTCCTTCTAAACATTACAATATGTTTTGCTAGACCATTTGGTTAAAGTTTCCTTATTAAGTAAGAGGTCTTGAGTTCAAGTCTGTCTTTTGTTACTTTTTTTGAAAAAGTTCATGCTAAAATTGTAAAGTGTATTTCACTTCAAGTATAAAAGTGAATCGCTATAAGCAACTTTAATATTTTATTTTAAAGTTATTTATTTTGCATGAAGTAACTTTATTGTAAAAGTGATCCCCACTTCTCTTTATAAAAGTGGGTCACTTCATAAAACAACTTACACCACCACGTGGTCCCTTGGTTACCGTTTATACTTTTTTTTAAAAGGGCATAACTCTCACATCCAAAGTCCATTTTAAGTGCCGTTTTTTTTTTAAACTGCATTAATTTTTGAGATATTTCCATTCAGATCATTAGTTTTAGTTTTTAAATCCATATTATCTGCATATTTGATATGGATTCTACAAGTAATCTCTTATGTACCAGCACCAACTACTTCCAATGGAAATCCCATATGGAGGATTTATTAAGAAGTAAAGGCTTGTACCGGATTACCTTGGGAAAGGACACAACACCCACTAATGCTCATAAGAAAGCCAAATGGGATAATAGGAATGATGAAGCACATGGATTAATCGAAATGTCCATCTCTCATGATTTAAGGTTCCACCTTCAAACAATTGATAAAACCAAAGAAGCTTGGGGAAAGATTAAATTTGTGTTTGGTAAACACAATATTATTCGAGAACAACAGTTATAAAATCATGTACTAAATTTAAGTACAAGTGATTTTTCTTGCATTGAAGACTATCTATCTAAGTTTAAAACACTCATAACTTTATGTGAATAATGTAAGATAAAGATAGATGAAAAGCATTGCATCTATCTTATTCTTTATAAGCTAGGTAGTGCATATTTTGTGTTTGTATCTACCTTTTATCCCATGCAAGAGGATCTAGGGACAGCTTATCAAAAACCCACTCTTGAGAACTTTTGTGATGCTTTGATTAGAGAGAAAGATAAGCTAGTACAACTTGGAGTGATCAACACTGCAGGTACCTCCAACAAAGCCTTAGTTGTCTATCAGAAAGATAAACCCAAGAATACCAAGAAGAAACATCCTCGTCACAAAAACAAGCAATATAAGGGTCCCAAATCCACTCAGATAGCTTCCACTCCTAATAGTGATAAAGGAGAAAAATATAAAAGTAAGAAGACTGACATACATTGCAACTTTTGTGATAAAGATGGTCACGATGAGTCTAGATGTTTCAAGAAGATGGAAGCTTTGGAAGCAGTGATGAAGAAGCACAACATCAGTATTGATTCTACTTCTTCTTCTTCTCCTCATGGACATGCACTTTCAGCTTCTGGTTTCTCCTTCAATACAACTTCTACTTCTACTTCTAGTGAGTGGATTATTGATTCTGGAGCATCTTATCATATGGCTAAGGATAGATACATGTTTTCTACTCTAAATGAATGTAACACCAAGAAAATATTTATTGGTGATGATAGATCTCTTAGTGTTGAAGGATATGGAACAATTCAAGTAGAAAATGATCATTTCAATGATTTATTATGTGTTCCAAGTATTTCATGTAACCTTCTATCAGTATATCAAATCACTCATTCAGGTGAAGGTAAAACCGTAGAGTTTTCACCTCACCAAGTTGTAATCAAGGATCTAAAAGATCCTAAGCATGTTCTTACAAGTGAAATTGCTGATGATATTACCAGGTTGTACAAGTTTGACAAGTTTGGGTCATCATTTTTTTCATCAATTTTTGTTTCTCATAGCGATGACTTGAACAAACTTTGTCATGAGCGGTTTGGTCATCTAAACTATCGCTCATTGCAGCAACTACGTAATCAACAAATGGTGACTGGTCTTCCTCTTGTTTCATGTAGAGATGGTGTTTGTGCCAGTTGTGTTCTCGACAAACATCATCAGGATTGTTTTGATAAACGTGCCTCTTGGCACGCCTCGGGTCCTTTGCAGCTTGTTCACAGTGATTTGTGTGGTCCACTTTCTTCTCCTTATTTTTTTGGGTGCAATTATTTCTTAACTTTCATTGATGACTTTTCCATATGTACTTAGGTTTACTTCTTAAAAGTTAAGAGCGGAGTTTTTGGCCTACAAGGCCCTTGTAGAAAAGCAATATGGACATCAAATTCAAAGGTTAAGAATAGATAATGGAGGTGAATATGTGAACAATAATTTTACAAGTTACTGCACTACACAGGGAATCCAAACACATTGTTCCATATACACCACAACAAAATGGTGTTGCTGAGAGAAAAAATCCCACATTAAAAGAAATGGTTAATTGTACGATCCAATCTAAGGGATTAAGTTTAAAGTGTTGGGCAGAAGCCATCAATTGTGCAAATTACATAGTAAATCACACTCCCACAAAGGCTCTTAAAAATATAACACCGGAAGAAGATTGGACTAAAATTAAACCAGATGTAAGTCACTTCCATGTATTTGGCAGTATAGCATGTGCTCACATTCCTGATGAGAAAAGGAAAGCATTGCAGCCTAAAAGTGAGAAGCGTATATTTGTTGGTTATTCTGAAGATGTAAAAGGTTATATACTTCTTCAAACACATTGTAACGAAATTATTATTAGAATAGATGTTAAATTTGATGAAAATCTCTTGGCCTGCGAGCCTAATTGGATGTTTGTGCCTTCTTTGGCCTATGAGCCTAATTTGGCGGTTGTTCCTTCTTCGGCCTGCGATCCATCTTCGACGTTTGTGCCTTCTTTTGTTCTGGTTTATTATTTAGATGATGATAGTGAGGATGAAAATCCACCTCCGCCTGCTCACCTTCCTCTAGATGAGTCCTTTAAACCTGAACCAGCACCAGCTCCACCACTTCCTAGATGGGTCTGTTCAACACGAGAAGCAGTTGGTTATCTTGTCGGTGATCCTTCAGATAAACGTTGGACACGTTCATAGTTCCAGCGAGCCTCTTCTCTTTTGGCTCAAGTTTCAAAAACTCATGATCCATAGGCATTTGCAGAAGCTTCAGGTCATCCAGATTGGGATACAAACATTAATGAAGGGTATCATTCTTTAATGGAAAACGATACTTGGGATCTTGTACCTCTTCCAAAAGGAAGAAAATTTGTCATATGTAAATGGGTCTATAGAACTAAGTATGCATTAGATGGAAGTGTTGAAAGACACAAGGCTCGGTTAGTTTCCAAAGTATTTTCCCAAGTTGAGGGAATTTACTATAATGAAACCTTTGCCCCTGTAGTGAAAATGAATTCCATCCGACTTGTTCTTTCCCTTACTGCCTCACATAAATGGGAGGTACATCAGATGGATGTTAAATCCGACTTCTTGCATGGAGATTTGCAAGAAGAAATATACATGGAACAACCTCTTGGCTATGTCGAGAATGACTCTAGCCTTGTTTGTCTCCTTAAGAAATCTCTTTATAGTCTCAAGCAAGATCCTCGAGCTTGGTATGCCAAAATGGATAGCTTTCTTATTGCCACTGGATTCTCTAGATGCCATTTTGATCATAATGTCTATACCAAGAAAGTAGAAATCCATCTCATAATCCTTGTCCTTTATGTTGATGACCTTATCCTTACTGGTAATTACTCAACTTTTAAACCATGTGAAAACCAGCCTTAAGAAGAAATTTGAAATGATAGATTTAATATTTTTGCACTATATCCTTGGCCTCCAAGTTTTGCAAACCAATGCAATAATTTTTCTTTTCTAGTCTAAGTATGCTTGTGACCTTCTTCGTCGCTTTCACATGGATGATTGTAAACCAACCCATTCTCCCTTCCAGTATGGATTCAAGCTTACTACCACCTATGCTTCTCTCAAAGTTGATGCCACCCTGTACCGTCAGTTAGTTGGTAGCCTCTTATACTTGACTCATACCCATCCTGATATTTCCTTTGATGTTGTTCATGTTGCATGGTATATGAAAACACCCCATGAAAGCCATTGGAAAGCAGCTAAAAGGATACTTCGCTATGTCTGTGGTACAGTTCAGTTCGAGATACATTACATTTCAGGGGGGACTCCTTTATTGGTTGGTTTCACTGATTTAGATTGGGTCGGCAACCCTGATGATCGGAAGTATACTGCAGGTTATGTTTTCAGCCTTGGTTCAGGACCTGTCACTTGGGCCTGTAAAAAACAAAAATCTATTTCACTTTCTTCAATAGAAGCAAAGTACTAAGCAGCGGTAAATGCAAGTCAGGAAGCCTTGTGGCTTCGACATATCCTTTCAGAGTTTGGATTCCAACAGCAACATCCGACCAACCTTTGGTGTGACAATCAGAGTGCCATCAAGATCGCCAAAGACCTAGTTCAACATCAGCATAGAAAACACATCAAGCTACAGATGCACTTCATCAGAAATCTCATTCATGATCAAGTTATTGAAGTGCTCTTTTTCCCTACAGAAGATCAAGTTGCAGAAATTTTCACAAAGCCTCTTATAGAAGGGAAGTTGTCCAAAATTCGATCTATATTAGGAGTTCAAGAAGTTGTCATTAAGGGGGGATAGGCTCTAATGCCTCCTTCCTTCTCCTATTGTGTCACCATTGTAAATCCTTCAATCCTATCCCAAGTTGTTCTTAAGGGGGGATGTTAGGATATTTAGACACTTAGGAGTTAGTTAAGATCAATATTTGGTCTAATGTGTCGTTAGGTAAAAGTGTGTTTCTTTAGTATGCATTAGTATGAATTTTTAGTTAGGAAATCCGACGGTCACAATATGTTCCCGACATAGAGTGATCTGACGGCTCATACTCTCCTCGATCTTAATTGTCATTGATCCATGGATTAACACCCAATTGGTCCATGATATATATTTAAAGAGCATAGAGGGTCATTTTCTGATGATCGATTGTGTGAAAATCTCTTGTAAAATATCTCTGTAATATTTTTCTTTTGCATTAATAAACTGCTCCAAGTGGTCGCGTTGGCTAGGGTCGTGGATGTTTCCCCGTAGGGGTTTTACCACGTGAAAACATTGGTGTGTTGATCTTTGATATGATTATGTAAGTGGTTACTGAAGGTGTTCATCCTCTGTTGGAATACTTGTGTTGTCGAACAATATTCATGTGCGTACGACGTATCAAGCACTAGACATAGCTAGGGTGTTTATCAGCGAGATGGTGACATTACATGGAATTCCAAAAAGTATCATAACCAATAGAGGATCAGTGTTTACATGGTGATTTTGGAACAGTTTCCAAGAGGATTTGGGAACACAACTAAACTTGAGTAGAACGTATCACCTCGAGAAAGAAGGGAAGACATAAAAAATGAACCAAATTTTGGAAGATATGTTGTGTATGTATGTAATGGACAACCAAAAACGTTGGGAAGAGTTCTTTTCACTGGTAGAGTTTGCACACAACAACAACTATCAAAGTACCATTAAGATGGCACCGTTTAAGTTTCTTTATGGGTGATCGTGTCAGACGCCATTGAGCTGGGATCAAGTTGATGATAGGGTCCCGGTATGACCATAAGTGATCCAAGAAATGCAAGAACAAATGAAATCGATAGGACAAAGGATTAAAGAGGTGCAAGATCGACAAAAGAGTTATGTCGATGCGCATCGCCTTGACTGCAATTATGAACTTGGTGACCGAGTTTTCTTGCGGGTGAAACCGCACAAGAGTTAGATCAAGTTTGGAAAGGGTGATAAACTCTCTCCTAGGTTTGTGGGACCTTTCAAAGTTGTCGAAAGAAAGGGACCCATGGCCTATCGACTAGCCTTGCATGATTATTTGAGACATATGCACGATGTGTTTCATGTATCTGTTTTGTGACATAATGTTAGTGATCTTGCACATGTGATTGACATGAGTTATTTGCAGGTGTCAAACGAGGGTTCACTCACAGTGGAGCATATCCACATTCTAGACCATCACATTTGACAACTACGATGTCGAACAGTCGATCAGGTCAAGGTCCAGTGGGACAATTATAGTCCACACTCAGCTACCTGAGAGGACACATATGATATGCGTTAGTTGTTTCCTTACTTGTTTTGATAGATTAGACATATAGATCTTGTTAGATACTTTTATTACTGCATTTTATATACTGTACAACTTCGGGACGAAGTTTAAAACAAAGGGGTTGTATTTAACATCATACTCTTACAAGCACATGTTATCGACTTACTCTTTGAGGACACTTGCATTCAAGTGATTCAGTTATAGTACATGGTTATTTTTTTCGCTTGTGGGTTTTTATGATGATGTTGATGGTTGTGATTTAATGTTATTTGATATATATGTATTGGCAGATGCTATTGATGAGTTTTCCCTGAGTGTGCAGGACACTTGACATATTGTGGATGTCGAGGGCATCAATGGACCTCCTTGGACTCTGAATTGAGTCATGGAGTGGATTGTATTGGTTTGTGTATTTCATTTATGCATATGTGACATATGATTGAGTATAGTATGGTTTGCACATGGATCATTGACAATGTTTCATTGATGGTTGTAGGCTGACGAATGTTTTCTTATCTGCCTCACATAAGGAGTAAATGGGTCATGCACAGAAACCATATATTGAGGGAGAGGTGAGGAAACATCCCTGTCACAGCCTACTAGCACTCTCACCGTGGCTTGAATTCTAGGTTAACGATTACCTAGTTCGAGAGGTCCACGATGTCGTGAGGGAAGACTGAGACAATCGCTCACGAATATTCTAAGGGGCGCGCAATAAGGCGAAGTTCTTATTCCTTAGAATCCCTTAGTCTCTCACAAGGTCGCCTGAATGGAGTATTGAATCCAAGGGTTGGAAAACTACCAAAACCAGTCAAAGGCAAGTGGCGCCCTTGGAGCATGGAGTGTGCCTTCAAGGGCACGTCGCGTCAATAAAACTTGAGTCAATGAATCTAGGTGGCATAGAAAAACTTGAAAGATTAATTGTAAACCTTGAAAATCTTTGAACCTTGTCAGATATGAATAATTAATGAGCAATTTATCACTTACAAATCCCCAAATGAAATTCTAAGCTTATTCAAAAATTAAGCTTAAGTCTAAGTTTGGTAAGAAGACTAAAAATAAATTATAAATTAAATAAAAAGGGAATGAAGTAAATCAAGTTAAGAATTAAGAATTGGTGAAATATATTTAAAGATTTGATATAAGGCACATGTTGCAAGAAAATATAAAAAAGGGGGTTTTTAAAATAAGAAATAAATAAACATGAAACAATGTGTATGCATAGAAAGGTATCGAGAGTCTAGTTAACACTAGTTTAACTAGAAAAAGACTCATATTTTAACTCAACTAATATTTTGTAAGGCATCATTCATTAAATGGGAATATGGGGGGATAAAGAGGCAACTAGGAGTGATTTAAGGAGCATATTTAGGAAAGGCGAGGGAAATTGACTTTAATTAAAATAAAATTTGGAATTACTTGTGCAACTTGGGGAGAGAGTGACAAGTGTAAGGGGGAAATACTTCTAATTTAATTAATTAAAAATAAAATCAATTGTGCAAGTGGGGATGTGTCATTAAGGAAACTCCTATAAAGAAAATGGTTTAGAGGGAAAAGGGATCACACTGGTTATTGGTAAAATTATGCTGCCAAATTATTTTTGAACTGGTTTTACTTGTGAGAGTTGGGATACCCAACTTGAGAGAGAGTGGTGTCTCTACCTTGCGAGGCAAGATCGAAGCCAGAGGATTTTTGGTTGTGTGTGTGGCCCCTTTGCAGCTCAGGGGGATAAGGGGGAAGAAGAGTATCCCTAGTGTTTGTTGGGAGGTAACGATGAAGTCTCAACGATTAACAAGTGAGAGGTTGGAAGGAACGCCAGTCACCGAAGATCATTTCCAGGTCCATCTTCGTCATCGGTTACGATACTTTATTGAATTTTTAATTGCATGTGGATTTAAATTTGTATAATCAAGTTTTTTTTGTATATTGCGTAAACTGTGTGAAATTGAAGATCAACACCAGGAGTCAACCTGCTTGCTTATGGTATTTTGTCAAGATCTGAGTAATTAGAAGATTGAATATGTAGAATGATTGATTGTGGATCGAAAGTGAATATTTAAGGATTGTTTTCTTAAGAATATTTATACTGTTATGTTGATTACTTAGGCGTAAATCTGTTTTTCTACGGATTATCATTCTGAGCATTTAAAAAAAAACGATGTAGATTTAATTGAAGAAGGATGCCTTCTATTTCTGTTTATAATCCATTTCAAGGTTTCAAGTGAATAAAGTTGTGTGCGAATGTTACACGATGTTGACTGAATTGAGTTTACACTATCCACCTCTAAACCCATGATTCTTCTTAAATCTTTTAACTTGGAAAGAATGTGATATGGCCCTATAAAAAGGGCCCTCTCTGTGATTGTGCTTAAATTTTTATATTCATTCCTCATCTCTATATTCTATAAACCCAGTGGAATCCTTAGTTTTTAGTATCTAACTTGTATTAGTGTTATCCTTGAGACAAAACTTGAATCTGATTCAACCATTAAATCCCTTTCCAGTTGGGTAAGATTTCACAGTTGGAATTTCTTCATTGGCGCACAGTATGGTTGTTTAACTCTACGGTAGTAGTGTCCTTTTTAATATATATATATAGAGTGGCATCGACGTTGTTTACCAATACCTTATTAAAATTGAAGACTTATTGTCCTGTGTGCTTATCTTGGGCTCACTAATTATCTTATTGAGAAAAAAAATTCTACAAATGTGATAATGCAAGAAGGACGATTAATTATGTCTTGTCCCTCGAAAGGTTAATTTCTTCACCTTCCGCCAATAAATGGTAGCCGAGATTGATTCATTTTCGAAATAGTAGCCTTAAATTAGAACCCAATACATATCATTTTTCCACCGTGAGTTGTTATCTCAAAATTTAGATTCTCATTTATCACCAAACACAAAGGATTCTATTCAAAACTCATTTAATTAGTCTGGTAAAGTCAAGATTTTTCCTCTTCTGAATAAACATAATCTGTCGGTTATGATGGTATCAAGCTCATTCCATTTCGCCAGTTCTTGTTCCTTTTGTGGGTTTCCATTGGCATCAGGAAGAATGAATAGATTGTCAACGTGCTGGAGAAGGACGCCTCGGCCTCCTATCGGCTATTCAATAGCGGACAATGCATTAGCTTTAGGACTTGGGGTTCCCTTTTAAAATGGTTACTGTTGACGAAATTCTATTATGAATATCATTCCAATGAGTTCATTATTATCAGTTGTCATTTCGTCAATGCTTAAATTCGGATGGTCGATCCTTATTGTCATATCCTGAATGAGCCTTTACTTGTCATATCATAAACAAAAAATTTGGTGCTCACACATTTAACAACTTCGTTAATGCGATAGTAAAAATAAGTTTAAATTTCCTTAATTGCTAATAAGTTTATGAGTGTTGCACACATCATTTGACATCTCCATTAACGATATGGATTGGGCGTAGGATGATAACTACCTTGGAAGTTTGCCCCTTAAGATACAAGATAATAAGGACATCCATGTCTAGCTGGATCAATAATAATTTACTTCCATGTGTCTGAAGTGATCCTTTACAAAACTTGTAGAGTGTTAACTTCTTTCCATTATTATCTTCTCACACCTCAACATGATTATCATACCATTCTTGCTATTAACTTGGTCAACCTTTTATTCACTAGAATCAATAATCAAGACTTACCTTCCAGGAATGTTTTTATAAATTTTAGGAGAAAATTTCGGCTAAAACGTTTTCTTCCACATAGTTATTTTTCTTTTGCTACTTTTCCTTTTCATTCAAGATCAACCTTTGATTCATTATTCTATTAGAGGACTAATAAAAATAAAATGTGGCTTAATTTAATGTGTTGAAATTATTAAATCAATCCCAATTTATTAAAAAAAAAAACATGTTTACTAGTACATCAATTATATAGTTAGGAGATTAAATTTCTTAGAAAAATTGTAATTCCATTCCTTGTATTTTTTGTGTTGATTGCGATAAATATTTTTATCTTGTGTTTTTTTTTTTCAAATTCAAAGTTTTGTTATTGTAGCATGGAATAGATTAAACTCGTAGTAAATAGATTTCTTTCTAAACAAAAATGAGGTTGATATGTTTAGATTCTTAGTGATAACCCTAGTTTCAAATAACCCAATTTTTATGTGTTATAACATTGTCTTAAGAGGTTTTGTCCATTTTAATTAGATCCAAATTCTTGTGTTAAATAGATCCAAATTTATGTGTTATAACCTTGTATTGCTTAAGAAGATTGATCTTCTCGTGGTTCCTTGCAATCAATATATAATCTTAGCCATTAAATTTCTGATATATATTCTTAGAAGATATTCATGAATATGAAGATGCATAGTTGAGCTACATGAGACTAAGATTTTACTTATGCTCTTAGGGTTATTATTCTTTATGTAAAAGCCTCTTAGTCATTTACCCTCAATGTTTCTTGAGGATTGATTAAGTAGAGTAGATTATTATTTGCACTATGATGAATTGATGGTTAAGTATGCTGATAATTCTAGTTTGAATAGTGGTGTATGATTGAATTAATGAGAATTATATACTTTCTTGTTCCTCAGAATAGTCGCCAGTCCTGAGACCTTAAGTGGTCAAAATGTATCGAATGAATCCCAGACTTGAGCATTTCTTATGTTTCTTGGAGGTCCTAACCATGAAGGATAGGTTGGGCGGGTAGTTTCCTTTAATATGCAGTGACATGGTTGATCAATTATTTGCATCTTGCGTTAGTTGATCATGATGTGTTGATTAAGTGTCATTATTATTTGGGAAGATAAGTTGATTTTGAGTCATTAATAATCATGGCGATGCATTAATTATGTTTCGATATTAATCATGTTAATGCGTTGATTAACGTTCTGATATTAATTAGGATTATGTGTCGATGGTGTTACTAATCATTATATGGTGACATTTTAATTTCTTAATCCAAAAAAAAAAATACATTTACCTATTGTACATCACTATTTGTTGTCGTAATGGAGGGGTCGTTAAATTAGTGATAAGATTTGGACCTTCTAGAATTTTTTTGAAAGTCCACATGTGGATATCCCCATATGTGCCAGTAATGGGGGATGACATGGCATCCACTTGTACCATGGTGGTCAACAAGGTAGGTCAACTTGCATGAGTCATAAATTTCACATACGAGCTCTGATTGAGGTGATTTTCACACCGTTGGAAAGGTCTCGGTGTCGAGATCAACTTCAAGGGTGTGGGAATATGTTTTGGTTTCTATAACCCTGCAAATGTTCATTTAATGCATCAAAATGGCTCTAGAAGGTTTTGAGCCCCAATTTTCCAAATTGGGACCTAGCATTGAAATGGGCCCTACAAGCCAATTCCTCCAATTGTTCCACCTAGAAAGTACTGAGATAGATGAAAAATTATATGATGATCCATTATGGATTATATTGTGAAGCTATTCTTCTCATACTCATATACCCCCATATAAACTAGTTATATACCTCATTGATTCCATTGTTTCCTTGGTTATTAGCTCATTTATGTGAAGTTATTAAAAATAATGTTAATTCATGAGAAATCATAATTGATGAATTAAGAACCAATTCTTTCACCATAAATGAATGAAAATGACCAAGTGGAAATTGTGCATTTGTGGGAGGGAAATAAAACTCATGTTTCTCTCATTTAGTAATTTTGTTTTGTAATTTTAATATTTTTTATTAATTAAGTAGTTATTAACTTTCTAACTAGTTATGTTTGTTTTATTGTTTCAATTCATTTAATGAGTTATATAGGTTTCTAAGGTATTGCATTTTCTTTTAGCTCATGAGCATTGTAGTCTGAGCATGGGTTTACACTATTATATTCTTCTTAGAAAGACTTAAAATATGAGGAGAGTTGAATGAAAAAAAAGATGATTCATGTTGAAGGAGAATGAATGGAAGTTCAAAGAACTGATACAACATCATCCAAGTGTGAGCAACATGAAGGTGTTATTAAACCAAAGAAAACAAGGACGGATGCAAAGTGCATTTCCCAATGAAAGAGGAGATCCATGTGTTTATCAAGCTCCCTATAAAGAATAATCAATAAAAGATGATGATAAATAATATTATTAGCTAAGAAATCAATACAAATACAACACAATTTCCATCTGCATGCAAACACAAGGCATGCTTGGGAATTAAAGTGATAGAAGTACATAAGATTGAATGAGGAAGCATACATATAAGTGATGGGATTGACTGTATTTAATCAATATTTATCTTTGAAAGTCTCACATGAGTGATTAGAATATTGTAATTTCTCAATTTTATTTAGGATTATTTTGACAAATTAGATAAATAGTCCAAATGAGAATAAGAAAAAAAATTATAGTGAGTTGAGAGGTTGAGAAGCTCAAGATTCATCTACAATATCTAAAGAATCAGGAATCTAGAAGGATAACAGCCACACACTAAAATTATAAATAGAACCATTGTATTTAATAATAATAATAATAATTGGTATTGTAAGCTATCTTCCTATGTTAATAAAGAGACTATTGTTAACTAGTGTATTCATACTCTTGCAAAGTTGTGTTTAGCCTTCAGACTATTCTCTCATTTCCTAGTTCTCTTTATTCTCGTGGGCATGAGAATTATAACTTGTGGACTATTCTAGTGTCATGATGTTTTCTCTCACTTATTCTTGACAATGCATGCTCTAAAATAGGGAGCTTCTTGGTAATTTGGGATTAGTCTTTGTTGCTTGGAATACTCAATTATGCACATACTTTATCAAGTGGACTATTCACCCTATTGCTACATGCCTAACAAAATTTGGTTTCATCTTGGTTACTAACTATTTTTTGATAATGAAGTATTCTTAGCAATTAGATCTTTTCACTTTAGGTGGGAGTTGGGAGGGTTTGATTTGGGTTCATTTTTTATAACACTTGTGGAATATTCTCCCTATTATCTATTGTATTTATATATATTGTTCTTTGTTCCTTCAATTAGGATTTATTTTGCTACATTTTTCATATTTCATTTGTTGCATTTCATTCCTTCTGTTCACCCCATATTCATTTTCATTCTTATGTTTCACATTTATTAGTTTATATTCGATTATATATAGGGAATAATAGAATGCCTTACCTTGCATATAATAGTCAGGTCATAACTAGAGGGATTTCCATTTCATTAGAGAAATGTCCAATTAGTCCCTTTGACCAGGTAATCCTTTTTGGTTGATGAGGTTCATTTTCTAGTGTCAATAGAATCCCAAAGGAAATAAAATACAAAGCGTGAATAACTACAAGACCTCATTGTAGGTAAATTTCAAGTTTAAATAAATAAGACAATGAGATGGATACAATATGGATAAGTTTTAGTATCAATAGTTTGTCAATGATAATCCCTAGAAAAAGATTCAATTTATGTATAAACCACTTATTAAGTCCTACATATTGAATTATTACATTTCTAGTATTATATTTGTATGTCGGTTGGAACCCTTGATTGCACCATTTCATTATAATTGTACCCCTTTTCTCCTATATATATACCAACAAGACCTAGTCTTAGGATCATGTAATCTCATCTCATATTGTATTTTGAATTGGATATTGTAAAAGGAGGTTTCCCCCTCGAATTGTACTACATTCATTGAATTTTTATCATTTTTAAGGCGTTGGACCATAACATTTGGTTTCAAAGCATCAATCATAGGGTTTTTCTTCTTCAAGAAAGTCATCATAGAACTTTCTATATAACTTTTTTCTGAGATGTTTCATACAGAAAAATTTGGAGGTTACTTAGAAGACATATCAAGGTGCTTGTGTTAAAAATTTCAGGTTCTAAGTCGTTATACTTTCATAGATATAACCTATTGAAGATAGGGTTTTTGACTCATCTGAAATTCAGTTTTAAACAAGTCATCTTGGGATTTTCTATATAATTGGTTTTCTAGGAGGTTTTAGACAGTGAAATTTTGTGGAGACTGAGGATGAATATTCTAGTATAGGTGGTCCACATTTTAGATTATTATTCACTACAATTTTGGATATAAAGTCCATGGACAACAAGGCTTGTGACTAATCCTAAAATTCGTTTTAAAAGAGTCATCTTGGAATTTTTGCTGTAAAAGTTTTTCAATGAAGTTTTTGACTTTAAAATTTTCAAAATCCCAAGGAGATATAGCAAGTTACATGCAAAAACAATTCCATATCTTGAATCATTATAATTTGTGAGATATATCTCGTGGAATTTGGGGTTGTTTGTTAATCCTGAAATTAATCTTAAACAAGACATTTGGGTATTTTTGCTATAACGTTTTATCAATGAAGGTTCAGATTGTGAAACTTTCATAGTTTTAAAAAGTCATATCAGAGTACTATAAGCTGAAATTTCTGACTTCCAAGGGTTCAAATTTCAGGGATATATGGTCATCCATCCACTCATACTCCAAATTAAGGGTTTGAAAGGTACGTAACGTACAATTGGCATACCTTTTTATTGGAAGATCGATTTTTGGTGATTCAAAATTTGTGATAAAGAGGAAAACAAGCAGAATTAATGTTTTTTCACATGACAAAAGGGATAACAAATTCACCAATTCAAAAAGCTCAGTCTCAAGGTAAAGAAATTTCCTGAGGATAATTTGTTAGATATCTTTATGGGCACTTTAAAGGATAACATTCAACATGAGGTGCATCTCTTCGAACCAAAATCCCTAGAGAAAGCTTTCAGTATGGAAAGGAAAATGGAAAACAAAAATATGGCTACTAGAAGGGTGGCCACTGACATCTATAAAGAGCATTGTGTTCCCTCTCCTAACCCCAATCTATCGACAATGTTGACACCTCAACAAATGGATGAAAGAAGAGAAAAGGGACTATGTTTATGTTGTGATAACAAGTATAGTAAGGGGCATAAATGTGGTTAGAATAAATTATTATACATAGAGTGTGAAGAGGAACAAGATCAAGAACTGGAAGCATCATAAGATATAGATGTATATGAGACTACCCCAATGATATCTTGTCATGCATTGATTGACATCAATACTCCAAAACCCCTCAATAGACAAGGATAGATCAAAAAGAAAAAGGTAACACCGTTGATTGATTCAGGTAGTACTCGTAACTTCGTCAATTACAAATTAGAAAAGGATCTCAATTGCTTTGTATTTCCAACACCATATTTTTATCTAATGATTGCAGATCATGGAGGTACCATAAATTTCTTTGGGAAGTTCCATAGCATTAAGCTCGATATGGGGGAGTATTTATTGGATAGTCCCATGATTTACATCCAAATGGGTGGTGTTGGTGTTGTATTAGGGGTCTAATGGTTACAATCATTGGGAACAATGGCCCTTAATTTTCAATTAAATTTTCCTCAAAAGGAAAGGATATTGACCTTAGAGGTATCCAAAGGAAACCCTATAAGGTTATAAGCTCTAATAGCATGGAGAAATTACTCAAAAAGGGAAATTGTGGTGTAATTTCCCAATTGTGCTCACTAGATGTTCAAACATCTATATTCTCTGCTCCAATGGATATTTAAATGGTTATCAAAAACCATTCCAAGGTATTTAGAGAGTTTCCTGAGGGTCTTCCTTTGGCTTGTGATCATGATCATGCCATTCATTTGCAAATCAAAAGTGTACCACCTAACATTAGGCCTTACATGTATCCATATGCACAAAAGAGTGAGATTGAGTGTATGACCCACAAAATGTTAGAGGTCGACATCATTCAACCTAGCCAAAGTTATTTCTCTAACCAATAGCGATGGTTACGAAGAAGGATGGTTCATGGCGTATGTGTCCAAATTTTAGATAGCTCAACAAAATGGCCATCAAAGATAATTTTCCTATTCCTATAATTGATGAATTATTAAATGAATTGCATGGAGCATAGTTATTTACTAAGTTGGATCTTCGTTCAAGATATCATCAAATCAAAATGAGGCATCAAGATATTCCCAAAATGGCCTTTAGAACACATGCATGTCATTATGAGTTTTTTGTTATGCCATTTGGAGTTATTAGTGCACCTTCAACATTTCAAAGCTTGATGAATTTTATTTTCAAACCCTTCCTTAGAAAATTTGTGTTAGTATTTTTTGATGACATACTAATCTACAACAAATCATGGGAAGAGAATGTACAACATGTTGACAAAGTATAACAACTTTTGGAACATCAACAACTTTATGAAAATTCTTCCAAGTGTTAGATCGAGGTTCAATAAATGGAATATCTGGGTCATATTGTATCTCATGAAGGTGTAAAAATGGACCATAAAAAATTTAAATCTATGAGGGAATTTTCCAATTCCCAAAATCTTGAAGAAACTTCAAGGATTCTTAGGATTGAGAGGCTATTAATGCAAGTTTGTGAAGAACTATGGTCAAATAGAGGCACCTATAACAACATTATTAAATAAGGAATAATTTTCTTGGACTCAAGAAGCAACCCAAGATTTTGAAAAACTTAAGGAGGCTATGTGTACAACTCTTGTCATAGCCACACCTTACTTCAGTTTTTTTTTTATTGTGGAGTGTGATACCTTGGGCCATGGCATTGGTGCATTTTTAATGCAATAAGGAGGCTCCATTTCCTTTGAAAGAAACCAACTTAAAGGAAAAAACTTACTTAAATCAATTTATGAAAACTAAATGTTGTCCATACTACATGCAATTAAGAAATGGTGCCCTTACCTAATAGGAAGATGCTTCAAAGTATAAATATATCATAATAATTTGAAGTACTTCTTAGAGAAACACTTATATTCAAAATAACAACAAAAAAGGGTTACAAAGATGCTAGGTTATGACATTGAAATTATATACAAGAAAGGAAAACACAATATTGGGTAAATACACTTTCAAGGAAAGAAGAAGAAATAGAGGGTTCACCATGTGATATTTCTATTATGTAATCTGATGGGGTGGAAGAAGGAAGGATAGAATGGAAGCAATATCAAGAGGTATGTAAGATAATTCAAAAAATACAAGAAGACCCCAATCTATTAGATAAATTTGTATGGAAGAATTATTTTCTATGGTATTGTGATTGCCTATATTTATGTAATAATTACCAACTCAAACAGAAGGTCCTTCTAGAATTGCACACTTCTCCTATAGTAGGAAATTCAGGGTTCTTGAAAACTTACCACATGATCAAGAAGGATTTTTTTTGGGAAGGTCTTAAAAGTAATGTTCAAAAGTTTGTGTCTGAATGTGTGGTCTGCCAACATAATAAGGGAGAGAAAATCAAGACTCCTAGTCTCCTACAACCATTAGTTATACCAAGTCAATGTTGGAAAGACATTTCAATAGATTTTTTTACAAGTTTACCCAAATCTTAAGGAAATAATGTCATCATGGTAGTAGTGGATCGACTAACTAATTATTCCCAATTTTTCTCTCTCTTCCATCCTTTTAAATAAAGTACAGTAGCCACAACATTCATGGAAACAATTCAAAAGCTACATGGGGTCTCCAAGATTATTGTAAGTGACATAGATCCAATTTTCATTGGAAAATTTTGGACTGAATTATTTTCTTGTTTAGGTACTCAATTGGGTCGTAGCTCATCTTATCATCCTCATTCGGATGGGAAAACTGAGATTGTGAATAAATGTCTAGAAGGATATCTTCATTTATTTTCATATGATAAATAGGTACAATGGCTCAAGTAGTTTCCATTTTGTTATCACCATGAAGGTCATGCTTCAAAGCTGAGTTTAAATTTAGTAGGTGACTAAATCAATGTAGAGACATGGCATTATTTGGAGATTCGGGTCATATGTGGTGGTAATATGGACAAATATGGTGCAAGAGAGAACAAAGGAGTCTTATGAACAGTTGATCTTGAAGCAACCCAGATCGACGGTCGAGGTCCATATCGAGTGGTGAACTAGCGCGACACTTAATTATGCAAGGGCAGACCGGGGAAAACCATTGTGGTTTTAATAGTGGATGCGTGGCGCCCTTAGAAGTGCATCGAGGCAAAAAGAAGTTTGCCTGAAACCGTTTTCTCAACATCCCCGATGTCACGTGGTTTAATGTGTCAAATCAACAACTCGTGGGAGGAGGTGATGGTTAGTCAAATCACCTCACGTCACTGGTTTAGGTACTTACCATCGGACTTGTCAAGCCAAATTCGTCGTATAACTAACTCAAAAGTTCATCATTCAAGGTAGATTGATGAAGCGTGTCAAACCAATGTACCATGTCAGTAATTCATTATTAGGATTTAAGGACTACCGATCTTCAGATATGGGTAGCTTTATCTTAATCCGAGAAATCATCCTCCCATGCATAAGTGGAGTAATCTCGAGCTGGATTAATTTCTTGAGTTCTGTAAAATTAAGGGAGACAAAATCGTGGTCTCTAGAGGGTTAGAATATATGGATAACGTCAATCGAATAGTGTCCAGTACAACGGGGTTCTCAACTAATGTGTCAATCTTACCAATAAGTGAGAAAGAAAGGTGGGTTGCACAGATATTAGCAACCAAATTTCATACAGAGCCCGCAACTGAATCAGAGTCGGGGGTCAGAATAAACCCTGTTATGAGGGGCCTAGTCATCAATGAACACATGGATGAAATATACAAGCAGGCAACGAAGAAGAAGAAGAGAAAACGACATAGAAAAGAAATCAGAGCTGAGACGATGGAGAGCATCAGAGAAAATCAACTCGCTTGGTTAAGAACTCTGAAAGAGGGAATCGCCAAGATGAAATAAATTCTCAGGTAGGATTAAGTACATTCCAACAAATTTTGGACAGATGGCGGTTGAGGAAAGGGGCCCCATATATGACAAACCTATTCCTAACAGTCCCTTTAAAATATGATAACTGTTATTATAAATCACTCCTTTTTTGTAACTTATCTCTATTTTTAAAATTATGGGGAAGTCTAAACGTTTTGAATTCCACAAGTAATTCCTCTCTCTATATATATTATCTCGAGGATATAGAAAGCATGGAAAAAAGAGGATCCTGCCCTTTATGCAGGAAGACTTTGGTAATTTTATGAGGCTGAATTGAATACATATGCAACAACTTTGAAGTCTCTATGAAAAGATTCTAATGGTGGTAATATGAGTTTTGGCTTCCCTCATTGTATGTATTTCCCGTGTTTGTTTAATTCCATTTACATTGTCTTCTATTTAAATTGGAGAGTTAAAGGCCCATAATTCATCATTTGATGCTCTTGGTTTAAGCAATTTAAACTGTGTATGTTTCTTCTTAGCTAATTTAGAATTCATTCCTGTAATGCTCTAATGTAGTTATCTGTTTCTCTTTCCCCTTACCACTCTAATTAAATTCAAGTTATAATTCAAATTCATTGCCTCATTTAGCCTTTATCCTTTGGAGAGTTCTACAGGCCAATCAATGTTTTCATTCATTTTCAAAATTTTGACTCCATAGCCCCGAGTGTCCCTCCTCTTCTTGGCCAAAAATTTTATGAAACCCCCCCAAAACAAACCAAATCTAGCCATTGATTGCCATAGATATATCAAGTGACATGAGAGAGCCCTCTCTGAGTTGAGAAGGCTAGTGCCTAGCTCTAAAGTAGGTTGAAATAGTTACCTCTATCGTTTGTCTATTCAACCGAACAAAATTGACAGAGTGCTAATACCTTTGTAGAATGGTGGTACAACACATCCTTCCATACTTCATAAAAAAATATTCCCATTTATGGCACTTTATGGATATCATCCTTCACCCATCACATCTCCCTTGAAATGGAATGCAAAGGTTCAAGAAATGGAGGACCACAAAGAGCACCAATAATAGGTTCTCAAACTATTGAAGGAAAACTTGGTTATGGCATAAAATAGGATGAAACAATAACCAAATCAACATCATAGTGAAAGGGAATTTGAAGTGGGGGATTGGGTATTTATGAGGCTACAACCATATAAACAGATGCCCCTCAAGAAAAAAAGATAGAAACTTAATTAGCACCCAAATATTGTGGCCCCTACAAGGTTTTGCAAAGGATTGTAAGTATGACTTACAAATTGGATTTTCCTCCATCTTCATGTGTACATCGAGTCTTCCATGTTTCTTTCCTAAATAAGGTAATTGTAAGCAAGATCCTAGTCCAAACTATTTTACCAGAGACTAATGAAGAAGGGAAAATCATACTAGAACAAAAAACGATCCTTGAAACAAGGATTAAGCAGTTGAGAAATCGAACAATTACTGAGTACCTCATCAAATGGAAGAAGCTACTGATGGAAGAGTCAACATGGGAAGATGTGTTATTCATGAAAAACACATGTTGTTAGTCAAGTGTTGAGGACAATACTTTTTTGAATGGGAGGGACATGTTAAGCCCTAGAAAAAACCCCATGTTATGTATAGAACACCTTGTTAAGCCCTACATATTGAATTATTATATTTCTAGTGCTATATTGATATGTCGGCTAGAAACCTTGATTGAACCCTTTCATTATAATTGTACTCTCTCTCTCTCTCTCTACACACACACACACCAAGGAGACCTAATATTAGGATCATCTTATCTCATCTCATATTGTATTCTAAATTGGATATATTTTAAAAGGAGGTTTCCCTCTCGAAGTGGATTGTATTCATTGATTTTTTATCATTTTAAAGGCGTTGGACCATAACAATCAATATAATATTACGATATTCGGTTATAGACCATCCCAAGAAGAAATAAATTCCATATAAAGGACAACCCTAAATATCCATTCCATGTTAACTACAAATTGGAAGAGGTTGGACACCAAGTTAACCATCAAGATCACATCACAATGTCTTGTAAAACACTACAACATTAAGTTTTGGGGTGGAAAAGTTAAGAAACTAAACATTATGAAAAATAAATCCTTGTTTCCAATATGATATGAATGTTAGGATGTTAAAAGTTGTTAAATCCCATGGGTTTGACACTCACAAAGAAAGGATAAACAAAAATCCTTGATATGTACAACCGTAAAGAAACAACAATTACAAGTGACCTTAAGGCCTAAATGTAGAGTCAAGAAGAAGATTTTAATATTGGAATAAAGTCCTAAAAGTTAAGCAATTCTAAGGCAATGAATTCCATGTGATTTTAGGAGTCTATACTTTGTATTCACTTTACTATGTGTTAAAACAAGTGAGAAGATTGTAAGACTACATAAATAAATAAATACCATAAAGATTAAACAAAACATATACATAAATAAACATTACAATGGAGGAAAATGAATTATAGTGGAGAAATGTGCTATCAACAAGTTATTCTATTTTGGATTATGAAAAAACATAAAATGAATCACATTTTATGATATATGAATCCTTTGTTTCAATCGAAAAAGAGACACTAGAACATTGCTATGGTAACAATCCATTTTTTTTGAAACATTAACAACTGAAAATATTCCAAATAAACAAATACATAAACACTTCCATTTAATTGAATATTTTCCAAAGAGACACTAAAACATTGCTATGGTAATAATCCATTTTTTTTGGAACATTAACAACATCTAAGCATACACTTGAAAATATTCCAAATGAACAAATATATACAAAACTTCTAGTTAATTGAATATTTTCCATAATGGCACAATTCTTTACCATGTTAAGAATTTCAAAGTCTCCTTTTCATAATGCAATTCTTAACCATCTAGACATGCTGAGCATAAATGTGTGACCAATCCCATCTATAAACTATGGATTCAATACCCCATTTATCTCCTAATCTCCATGCTCAAAACCATATATCAAAACATAAGAGACTGAAACAAGTTCCCCTTCGTGTAGTGTGGATTCTTAGATCAACATCAATGCTCCTACCTAGAACTAAACATTGAAACAACTAACCTGTGTGCCACCATGTTCATATCTCCCACTCAACCATAGTTGGTTGTTGGAAAATGCCTTAGTTATAATCATCATTGTAAGGGAGGTTTAGGTTACTAATTTCAAGGTTTTAATAGTATGATAAGGATGTATCTTTTATGGTTAATCCATTGCTTTGGACCTTGAACCACAGGGGATCACCCTAGAACTTTGAAAAATAACACAAGTCCATATAAGGGGTATATAATTTTCTCAATATATATTTTGATATAATGGAAAATAATTGGTGTAGGGAACTAAAAAATTATAGTAGAGCATATTTTTTAATTATTACAATATTTGTTTGTGTAACATCCTAGTTTTAATCTCTTGGAATTGCAATACAATTGTACACATAAATGATTTAGGCTATGAGCCAAGAAATATGGTGGAGGGATGATCTATATAAACTGCATATCAAATTTATTAAATAATAATACATCATTGGTTGTGATATGAGAGGGATAGTAACATTGGGGGACTATGATTCCACAAGAGAGCGGCATAAGAGGGGGTTCCAAGGGAAAACTCCACATGCTTAGAATATTATATCACCTTCATAAATAATTTGGTAATTAAATATTTACTTTCTTTGACTTATTAAAATTAATTAATTAATGCAGTAAGAGTTTGGTGGGAAATTCATCTCGCTTGGTTATTGAAGCATGTGCCAAGTATGCTCATGATGAGAATTGTATCATTGAGTGCATGTAAGAGGTGGGTGAAAGAGTCATTTCACCTAGTTATTAAAACATGGGTTGGGTACAATTTTTTTGGGGAATTGTGAGAGTCAAGAATGCATGGAAAAAAAGGAAAAGGAAATTCGAGTAGAGGGAGAATGGATTTTTGGGGATACCAAGAAGAGAGAAAAAATAGATTTTTGATGTGGAAGAGAAGCAACAACCATATTGTGTGTGAAGATAGCTTGTTGGATCTATGAATTATGTTGAGAATTAGATTGTCATTCTTGTAAGTGAATTTTTGTTGATAAATTACCCAATAGCATGTGAGAAATGTTGTTGTGATCACTCCTACTACAACAGGATTACTTGGAGCCCCCATCTGAGAGATTCTTGGTTGTTCTATGCTAGATCCCTAGAGGGGATGAGGATTTTCTAAGGGACTGCGATGTAGAGAAATAAATGATATCCCTTGGCTTGTGCGGGATGATGGGGAAGAGAGTTAGGAAGTTGGCATTGTTGTATGAGTCTCATCACTATGAATTATTGGGTATTGGGATATTTATGTGGACAATAGACAAACATAGGATTCATTTCCTCCTTGTGTAATCATATCCCCAGCTCGAGAGTGGCCCACTATTGAGAGAACTGGAGCAAAAAATCCTACAGGTGGGAGGAATGTCCCTCGTACATAGCCAGTTGGTGACATTTCTCATAACATAAGTGTTTTGTACACCGTGTTTATTTACAATTTTAATGTGTTCTTGAATGCTAAGTTTTATTCTGTGTTTTTGAATGATATGTATTCTTATACAATCTATATTTATGGTTTTAAAATTATCGATAGTTGCATGAGTCATATTTTTCATGTTGCACATATGAATTCATATTAAAATGGTATTAAAATTATGTTATGTCAATTTTCTTTAGTGATATGGCCCAACATGGGATCTAGGTACGTCATAGTTTGTAACAAAATGGTTAAATTTTCAATAAGGGACTATTAATAATTAAAAATCAATTTACTGCTAGGAGACTAAAGAAATAAGACAAGTATCTAGTAAATTATAAAAGTAGGGGTAACTTTTATGAGTCATTGAGTGAACATGTTTTGAATTTTTTTCACTAAGTGGCCCCTTGTGCCTTGAACCAAATATTTGTTTCCCCTAATCCATGTTTTTTTGGGGTCAAAATCCATGTATCCGACCTTGAACCACGGTATGGGCCATAGATATTAGGATACTAATTTTGTGGATGTGTGGTAACAAGTTTGATTCCTATTACTTAATTCATGGTTTAGGGCCCTACACTAATTATTCTACCAATCATTTAAGTTTTAAGGCTTAAATGCTAGGTATAAGAATCTAAACCATGGTACAATACTTAGAGATGTAATTGTTTCTCTAGGGAATATTAAGGACCAAAATTCATAAATTAAAAATAATAGACATGGTTCTTATGGAATGAACCAAGTTTTAGGGTCCTAAGCCAATGTTTTTTCTTTTAATCCATGTTTTTCTAGCTTAAAATCCATGCATAAAACCTTGAACACACACACAATCACCTTAGATGGAATATTTTCTTTAACAAATGATTAGATGTCTAATTTTAAGCTCTCTAGGGATGTCTCTTATGTCCAAGTCATGGTTAAAACCCCTAAATTATGGATTTTTTCTCTAATTCATACCTTTTGTCTTAAAAAACAATGCATAGGTTTTGAACTATAACACAAACACTATAGATGGTATTTTACACTATGGAAGGATGAGGGGTCCATTTTCATGGATTTATAGATGGTATTTTACACTATGCAAGGATTAGTGATGATGTAATGATGGCTTTTGTTGCTTAAAAAATATTTGAAAACCCAAAACCAATATTTACTTTGTATCCATTTTTTTTTAAACACAATTTATCATCTATTATTAAGCAAATAAAGGGTCTAAATGATATTAAATTTTATTTAAATGTTTTTATAAAGATTTTTGTTATAATAATTTTTATGGATATGTTTCACTCACATTAAATGTAAAAGGAAGTGTGATACAAATATATTTCCTTTTATGGATATTTTGAAGAATAAAAGTGATAGATAATAGTTTAAAGAAAATTAGTTTTTGATGGTTTTTAAAGTTGAATAGACCAATTTACTGTTGAATCATCATCAATTAAATTTTTTAAAATACCACCATCCATACTTAAAAATCTAGGTTGAACATCAATCAATCAATAAATATATATATATATAAACTTTGTTGATGACAGGTTACATATCACAGAAAAGCTAGAAGATAATGACTGATGTGGTGGTGGATATGTCCTCCTATCCCTATTTCTGATTTAAGGGTGTCTCCTTACATCACTTTGATTGCTTGCAATATCATCTGATATCCCACACATTTGTCATTGGCATCGTTCATAATTGACTACATGGAATCTGGTACTTGCACAATCGCGAACGTGCACAAATGGTAATGGTAGATACCACTGAAAATGCCATGGTTGGTACTTTCATGGCCACACACGTAGAGCGTTTCGTCATTTATTTGCCCAACATATACAGGACCCACACTTTCTTGGTCTTTTCTTTCGATAGATACAGTGCAATGCATATACAGTGCCACATCAGAACGGATTGAAGCAACAGAAAGTCACAGATATATACTCAGAGATTTGTATAGGGTTCTCGCCATCAGCCATTTTTGTGTGAGCGTGCTGGTACTTGTAAAATCTCCACCGCACCCTTGACAGCTACAGTACATAGATTTGATTTGTCTTTCACGAGTTTTTATGTTATATTCGATCATCCCTCCAACTGTCACCCACGGCAGCTGCCCCAGATCTTTCACATTATATGCATGAATTCTTTCATATTCATACAAGGCTACTCCTGCCCAGGTTGAATATCATCTCAACGTTTATGTCTTCTATACACCGTCGTATTTGACAGGTGACAGGTTGTGTTTGTTTGCTTGTAAAAAAATGGTGTGGGCGTTTCACATTTGAACGTTGTACAACAGTAATATGATAATTTGGAGATTGAGTATTGTTGTGACTGTAGCTCGTTTCAAACCAAAGTTATCTAGTTATTTATCATGCAAGACAGGTTGTGTTTGTTTCTTAAAAAAATGGTGTCGGCGTTTCACAATTGAACGTTGCACAACAGTAATATGATTATTTGGAGATTGGGTATTGTTGTGAGTGTAGGTCGTTTCAAACCAAAGTTATCCAGTTACTTATTATGCAAAATAAGTTTATATATAGAAATATGAAAGGTCCATGTATGCAAGGGTAGCAATGGATAGAAGAGGAAGAGGTGGAAGTAAGGTACCAAGAGGCCATGGTGCTAGACCTCCACTTTAACCTACACCTCCTCCATCTCCTTGTAGAGAAGAGGTTCATGGAAATGTACATGAGGTTGGGTCAATAATGATGTCATTTCAAAGAATGTTTGAATTTCTGATGCATTGACTAATAGATTGAACCAAGAAGAAAGTGGTGCTTCCAATCTTAGAGAGAGACCAATAAATCATCATAATGTTAGTAGTGAAAGAGATCTAAAAAAGTTAAAAATTTTCAGAATTTTGGGGTTCTACTGATGGAGAGGTGGTTGAAGCATGGTTTGATAATTTGGCCATGTGTTTTTCATGGAGAGGTTATACTTCTAATATCAAGCTGCATATGGGTGTCTTCCAACTGAAGGAAGATCACTATTGTGGTGTAAGAGCTTATTACCATAGTTGGGTATGTATATATTAGATATATCTTGGGATTTGTTTGAGGAGTGTTAGAGAATTCTACCTTAGTGAGGAGTCCATTAACAGGTATTTGAACAATTTCAACTCCATAAGATAGGGTAACAAGTCAATGCCAAAACATGTGACCAGATTTATGGATCTTTTGAGGTATGCACCACATTTGAACATAGAGAAGTTGTAGGTCAATAAGTTTATCTATAAGATAAACTCTAACATTAGATCAAAAGTTCATATATTGATGATCCATACTTTGCATGAGATAGTCTAGAGGACTATCATAGCGTAGGAGGAACTCATGGGAGGTGGTAGACCATCTAGACCTTTAGGTTCAATAGGACAAAGATAGAGTCCTGAGTTAATTAACACATATATACTACTGATAAGGAACAATGATACACCAAGGGGCCATGTGATAGAAACATAGAGATGTCATTCAGGTGGTCAAAGGCCACTAATAGGCCACTGATGCAATAGGGTGGTGTTAGATTACAACAGACTCGACATAGTAGTGGGTCTACATTTACACAAATTGGGAGTTAGAGGAAACCTCCTAAGAAAGGGTGTTGGACATGTGGAAAGCCATATTTATAGAGGGATTTCCCACATTCAGTGAGAGGACATTCAGTTAGGGGTAGAGCTAGACCAATATTAGTGATTTGGGTAAAACCCACATGATTCATTTAGTGGTGAGAAACCACCACGATGAGAATTAGTTTCCAGTGCTCAAGAAAATATGTAATATTAATGATATATTTGTTTCATTATTGATAGATCCAAGAGAAACATAAAGTTTTATTTCATATAATTCATTTTCTAGGTGAGATGATGGAAAGTAGTCAAGGGGATTTTAAATAGGTTGAAATGGATTATGGTGTTAAACAAGGTGTAGAATAGTTAGTTATACACTACAAAGTTGATCTTGGGGTATGTGTTACCCAAGTGTCATTATACACTAACACCTTATGATACTATGATATGATCATAGGTATGGATTGGTTAGAAGCCCATGAAATAATGTTGGATTGTAAGAGTAAAATGGTTTACTTTAGAGATGACTTAGGACACATAATAATTTTAGTAGGGGATAATAGAGTAGTGTCTTTGATATTTATTTCAATGATGCATTTAAAGAAAATTCTTAGGAAGGGTTGCAAGTTGTATGCCATGATATATATGAACAAGAAAGAGGATACTATATACATAGTTCAACATTCCATATTATTATAATTTATTTATGTGTTTCTAGAAGACTCACTTAGATTATCAACTAAGAGGGGATGGAGTTCGCGATTGAACTCAAACTAGGAATCAAGCTTATCTCAAATTCTCCTTATTGCATGACAACCCTAGAATTGTGAGAGTTATAGAAGTATCTCCAAGAATTGTTGGATTTGGGATTTATTTGTCCAAGTATATCACTGTGGGGAGTGCTAGTGATATTCATAGAAAATAAATATGGATCATGGAGGATTTGTATCGATTACTGATAGTTGAACAAAGAAACCATAAGAATTCAATAACCATTGCCTAAGATTCATGCTTCATTTGATCAACTAAAAGGGGAAATTGTGTTTTCAAAGATTGATTTGAGATTAGGATAACATCAATTAAGTGTTAGGGAAGAGGACGTCCCCAAGACAATATTTAAGACAGATTTTGGTCATTATGAGTTTGTAGAGGTGCCATTCGGGTTGAAAAATGTGCCAACAATGTTCAAGAGTTTGATGAATGGGATGTTTTGTGAATAACTTGATAAGTTAGTGCAAGTGTTTTTGGACAATATTTTGATATATTCAAGGACACCAAAGGATCATGAGGAGCATTTATGGATAGTATTGCAAAGTCTTAGAGAGCATAATCTATATGATAAACTCTTTAAGTGTTCTTTCTTTGAATAAGAGATTCATCATTTAGGTCACGTCATTTAAGGAGAAGGAATTGTTGCGGATCTAGCAAAGATAGAAGCTATTGTGGAATGGTTAGTGTCTACAAACATACATGAAGTATGTAGTTTTATGGGATTGGTTAGTTTTTATAGGTGACTTGTAGAAGCTTTTTCAAATATTTGGAATCCTATCAGATAATTGCAAAAGAAAAATAAGAAATTTCCATGGAAAACGTAGTGCAAATAGGCATTCAACAAGGTTAAATAGTTGTTGATGATAACTCCCATATTGAAGGTACTAGATATGGATCGGGGCTTTCTAGTTTGTATGGATGCTTTAAAACAAGGATTATACAAAATCCTAATGCAAGAAGGTAGAGTGATAGCCTATGCTTCAAGAAAATCGATACCTCGTGAAGAGAACTATATAATGCTTGACTTAGGAATTGCTACAGTAGTGCATGCACTGAGGATTTAGAGACATTACTTGGTTAGAAGAAAGTTTGAAATGAAGACATGCCACAATGGACTTCAACATATATTTATGTAAAGCAATTTGAATGCCACATAGAGAAGATGCTAATAATTATTGAGTGAGTATGGTTTTTACATAACATATATTAATGCAATGCTAAATAAGGTAGTATATGCCTTTAGTAGAATACCTTGTGTCTTCTCAATTTACCTTTACAGACATATCTTAGAGAAAATATATTGAAATTATAAGAAAATTATGGATGGCATGCAGAAGTAAAGACAAAATTAGAGAATGAAGCAATGAGAATTTCCAAATATGAGGGATATACTTTGGATAATGATGGACTATTGAGATTTCATAGAAGGATTTATGTACCTCCAAATGAAAAAATTCATAAGTTTATACTCAGGGAAGCACATAGGACAATATATATGGATCATATTGGAGTGAAAAAGATGTTTGTGAATCTAAAACCTCTATTCTTGTAGAGTGGAATGAATAAGGACATAGTAGATTACATGGCTAGATGTGTAGGATGCCAAAAAGTAAAGGCTAAGCATCAACATCCAACAATATTATTGCAGCCACATGCAATGCTAGAATCAAAATGGGAAGTGATTTTGATTAACTTCATAGTGGAATTATCTATGACATCAATAAGACATGATTCATATAGTATTAGTGGATAGTTTGACAAAGAGTGTGCATTTTATTTCAGTAAATAATACCTATTAGGCACCATAAATAGTAACAATTTTTATAAATGAGATAGTGAGACTACATGCAATTTCTAAAAATATCATTTATTGCTTGTTACTTGGCTTTATGGTTGTTGGGTCTAACGATTTATTATTGTTGTTGATGTAGTAGCATCAAATTCGTCATGGGGATGACAGGGTGAAGGTGACTGCGGAACATGATAGTGCCACTACAACATTGATTGGTTGATGTAGGATATGAATGGATACAGAATGTGATAGGAGGAAGGAAGTGACAACATATTTGTAGATCGTAATAATATTGTAGATTGTGGTAGTGAAGTAGATGGGAGCACTACAACAGGATGGATACATGGATATGCGCTAAGAAGTAACATGTTGTTGCAGAAGTAGTTGTGGGCATTATGACTTAGGTGGAATCACCCTTGGCTATGAAAATTATCCACGTAAAGCTACGAAACCAAGATTAGGAGAAAAAAACAATGGTCGTTATCTTGTTGTGCTATTGACATGAATGGGAGAAATTTCATTATATTTCTTGAATGATTAAATCCCTATGGAGAGTAATCATGTTGTGATACTATGGTGTAGGTGGGAATGGGCATGTAGAAGATTGTTCTTGGATTTGTGATCATCTGTAGGTGGATGCAGGTCTGGAAGATATTGTGCAGTGGACTTATGGTTCTTTGTAGATGGGTGTGATTGAATAGATTAACACACTGTGTATTTTCATTGTAACATAGTATTGTTGTGGAGATATTGTTGTAATTACATTGCTGTGAGAGGTCAGTGTAGGATGCATATAAGGATGAGTGTTTTTGTTTGAATATGAACCTGAGCAAAGATATTTCATATATGATCATGGAAAAGTGTCTACATCCCATAGATGTGAGGGATCTACAGATGGGGACGTTTCCTTAATTTATGAGATAACCATTGGT
The DNA here is from genome assembly GCA_009831015.1 of Picea engelmannii. Taxonomy (NCBI): domain Eukaryota; kingdom Viridiplantae; phylum Streptophyta; class Pinopsida; order Pinales; family Pinaceae; genus Picea; species Picea engelmannii. Next base: position 6,933 of record ML806526.1, on the reverse strand, counting down.
TTCAAGATTGTGTGGCATAACTCAAAGGTTGATGTTGCGATGAAGGTAGCATAGAGAGGTTGTGAATATATAACTACTATAAAATGAATTGTATATGTTGTGACTCTCAAGTTACATAAAAATAATGTGGAGTAGATGGGTTAATACAGACTGTTTTTTTGTAGCATCTATTTTCTTGTACTATGAAGGAGCAATCATGGGTGTATGATAGAAGAGAAGGAATTGGTAGATGTGCAACCCTAGCAGTTGTAGAATTCTTTTGTGTGGATAAATATTTGTGATTACATTAAGTAGAAGAAGGTTTAGAGTATTTTCCTTCCCAATATTGAGCAAGACAACAAATTTCTACTTCATATGTACTTTGACTGGCAGGGGGTGGATTCTCTCAGCATGAGGGGGTATTAGATCTAGCTACAACTCTAGGATTGAAGAATACGTGCAAGCAAGAAGACCTAGGAGAATGTTGTTTCAACTTATGTTGTTGAAAGAAGAGTGATGGGAGGAAGTGTTGGAGAAAAGGATTTTGAAGGGTAGTCTGGATGAGGGATAAGAAACAAATCTTGAGGATTTCTTCATAAGGATGAGTAGGCCAATGAGGTGTAGGAAACAAGAGTGATAAGAGTTGGAGATGATGGATTAGTAGCAAATTCATAACCAAAATTTCATAGGCAAATAAGATTGCATAATATGAAGGACCATATCTCAAAGTGAAGTTGTTAAATGGGAAAATATTGAAGCCGCGAGAAGAAAAACATAGTGAAGAATATAAATTTCTATGGAGTAAAGTATATAAGTTTTTTTTTGAGAAGGAAGACAATATCTGAGATAAATGGAAACAAGAGATAGATGGAATTTGTATTGGTAGTTATCCATAATTGTTATCTTGAGTTAAAAGAGGTAGTGTGGGTCATTCATGATTGAATGAGATGGTAGTTGTGGTGGAAGTTATCCATATTTGTTATCTTGAGATGAAATTATGGTCATTGGAAATGAGAGAGAGTGGCTACTAGAAAGATTCCTAGAAATGTAATCAGAAGGTTTCCTGGATTGCAGAATAGGCTCATATGTTATGAGGAACATGTTGGTAGTGGTGGGAATGCATTGTTTTCAAGTGGTGGCTAGAGATTTTAGAGTGGAAATGAATCCAAAATAAATGAGGATGAACAAAGACACATAAATTATAGTAGTGGAAAATAGAGGCACATGTGGTGTGTGTCAAATGTAGTGAAGAAAGGAATAATTAAAGATGGAATTATTTGTTTTCCCCTAATATGTTATTTGCTTGCTTGCGGGAAGAAGGAAAATTTATGGTTGTAGATGGAAGTGAATATACTTGGCTGAGAAGAATATGCAATAGAATTATGATGTGCAAGAAAAGGAATTTGTAGAGATTACAACAATTGAAAAATCAGAGAGGTTGTGGATGATGAAGATGTCTGAAGAGAATGATCGAGTAGAATATGATGTCGTGAATATAAGTGACCTAGAAGGAAGCATGAGTGAAGATACTCAGTTGAATATGGATGAAATTACAGTCCTTAATATTAGGAAGGTGATGAATATTTTGTTGACAAAGAAAGAGAGAGATTTCAAATATCCTAAGGAAGAAGACATGCTACAGAGGAATGTTAGAAGGACTGAAGATTGTTGAGGACCGAGAGTGGAGGTGTTGTGTGAAGAAGAAGGATATTGAAGGGATGTTTATGATAAATTTTCAATAATGTGAATATGTTGACACAATAACTAATTGAGGTAGTATGTGTGTGGTTGTGGATTGAGGCGAGGAGGTGTAACATAGGAGCATGTGACTCCATGTTGTGTGGCTTCAAACACGAGTTGTTTGTTGCACCAAAGGAACTTTGTACACTGCATGAAAAAGGTAAGTGGAATGTCCTTGATGGAATGTGACTCGGCTAGGTTTGTGTAGGTGATGCATGGATGAAGAGAAATAGACCAGTGCTTGTGGTGATGGAGGTAAAGAGATAGAAAGGGTTGCAGTACCAGAAGGTGTGTTGTAGCAGGAATGAGATGGAAATTCCAAATCTCCATGAGGAGAGTATTGTTGTGTTGTTGCAGATGGATGTGAAACAATGGACACCAATGAGTTGAAAGAAATAATGTGTAGTTGAAGAAGGTGTCTTGTATATTGGAATGTATGGAAATGAAGAATATAGAGTTGGGAGTGTAAAAGTGATGAAATTTTCATTGGGAAGATGAAGATGTGAATGGTTTACCTCATAAGAATGAGGAAATGCTTTCTTAAAAACCTAGGGAGTTTTATGCAGGAGCATCAAATTTGTCTTGGGGATGATAAGGTGAAGGTGACTTCAGAACGTGACAATGTCACTACAACAATGATTGGTTGTTGTAGGATATGAATGGCTATAGAATGTGAGAGGCTGGGAGAAGTGAAAAAATTTATGTAGATCTCAATAATTCTATATATTGTGGTAGTGAAGCAGATGGGAGCATTGATATAGTATGGTTGCATGGATACATGCTAACAAGTAACATGTTGTTGCAAAAGTAGTTGTGGGAATTACGACTCAGGTGAAATCACCCTTGGTTGTGAAAATTATCCACGTAATGATATTGAACCAAGAATGGGAGAAAAAAAAAATGGTAGTGAGGACATTGGTGTAAAGGATGTGTTGAGGAAGGAGTGCATTGTTGAGTTTGAAAGGTCATGTTGTAGGAAAAGAGTTGTTGAGAAGAGGAAGAATATGAAGTGGAAGATGAAAGGGCATGATGATGGTTGTAAGGAACCTTTTTTACGAGTCATATCTACAGAAATACAATGCTAGTATGTCTGATACTTATCATTGGTATATCTTGTTAGTTTGAGTGTTGAGGCATATTTTGTATTTCTTGGTACATGGTTGAGGGTTCTATGTTACATGGTTGAGGGATTTTGGTTATGGTGTATTGTTGAAGTTGTTGGTGTAGTTTGAGGTTGCATAACAATGAGAGTTTGATGTTTAGTTCATGTGAGTGTTATTAAACATGATTATGATTGTATGCACATGTATGGCACATGACTAGATAGACATAGATGCACATTATTTGAGTGATATTCTTGTGATATTGGGTATGAGATCTATGTTTTCAGATATGATCTATTGAGGAGATTATTGGTACATGTTGTTGGTATATTTGGTATAAGTTGGTACATATTAATGGTAAAGGCTGAATACAAGGTTTTGGTACAGGTTGACTACATGTTATTGGTATAGTTTTGTTACAGGTTGTTGACATAGATTGGTACAGGTTTACAGTGGTATATCTCATAGTGAGATTGTCACAGTGGTTTCATCATTTATTTGACACATATTTCATGGCAGTTGGACATGGAAAGGATAGGTGGTTGTAGCTACCTTCCCGTTGTAGCTAGAGAACATAGGGCATTGTAGCCTCCTTCTGGTTGTAGCTAAATAATTGGGGAGTTGGAGCTTCCCTCAGGTTGTAGCCTAGAAATATAAGGGGGTTGGATCCTCCTAACAGTTGCAGCTGGAGAACAAAGGAATTTGGTGCTTCCAATGAATATAATTTTTAAAGACATATAAGAAAAAGCATTATGTGTTTTTCTCCCACATTGGGTTTCGACGTAAAAATATTGGTGTATTGTGTATGTGCATAATTGTTCATTGTTCATGATTTATTTATTCTCCACTTGTTGAATGATAATGGTATATTGATATTTAAGATAAACCACACTTATATATTGTGGTTAAAAAGGATTAAAAATATACACTATTGATTCATCCCCCTCTCAATAATCCAACAATAACCTACACTTTAACAACTAGACTTAATAAAACCTATAAATATGCAACTTAGAAAGGAAAAATTGTTTGTACAAAATCCTCTTTCTAGGAGTGTAACAATTTTCAATTTTTGATAGGTATAAAGGGTTTCAAGTTGGAACCATTCACCCATCCCTTTAAAAACTTAACTTACCATCAATTTGAGCTAAATTTGTATCTCTTGGATCTTTCATTTCTACAACATGAAAGGTGTCCATTTGATGTATCCACGTCTTACCTATACACTTTAGGAACTTTCTATCATACAATAGAAACTTATCTCTTATATTAAAGGGAATATACTTAATGTGTTTGTCATGCCAAGCCTTTTTTCAAACAATATTATGAAATTGTACTAATAAGCTATCTTCTTCAAGATCCAATAATCATGCCAGTCTCTCATCCAATGATTCCCCATAAGAAATGTGTGTATCTTAGGAAATAAACAAACATAGCACCACAAAATCAATTGGCACTACTATTTTCCTTCGATAAACCAATTTGAATGGAGTTTTCATTTTCAACCTCATAGTAGTTGTTATGTAGGTCCATAATACTATTTTTATTCACTTATATGAGTCATCTATAAACCAATTTGAATGGAGTTTTCATAGTAGTTGTTATGTAAGTCCATAATACTATTTTTATTCACTTATATGAGTCATCTATAAACCAATTTGAATGGAGTTTTCATTTTCAACCTCATAGTAGTTGTTATGTAAGTCCATAATACTATTTTTATTCACTTATATGAGTCATATATATTAACTACACAAATTTTAGGGATCACATGCTCACAAATCTTGAAAGTTTCTATTGTGCCATTGTATTGTGTATGATTAAGGGATACTCTAGTTGTGATGTTGAATCATAAACTCTCTCATTAGAGATGAAATTATGGCATTCACAATATTCATAACTTGATCACTTATTAACTTCTTGGGGCAACCAAATCAGGTAATAAATTTTTCAATGATGGACTGGATGTAATATCAATAGAGAAATCGTGAGTAGGAGATGTCTTTACCCACTAGTCAAATAGTTGATACCAATAATGATATACCTTGTGCCTAAATATTAAGACGAGCAACTAATCATCCTAATAAAAAACAATATCCATTTCTCAAAAGGCCAGACCACATGTAAGTAAATTTTTAAGGATTATTACTTATAATAAAGTGTAAAAACCCTATTGAATCTCATTAATTCCTAAAATCCCAACAATGGACTATTTAGAGATATTTTTATTTCTATAGAACTTTTGACCATTTTTAAGTAAAATAATTTTACTCTCAAGTGTTGAGAATTGTTTAAAAAAAAAAGTAAGAGTTGATAAGTTATTTTTTTTAAATAAAAAATGGGAATATTATCCAAATGGTAAAATTTAACACCTAAGTTCTTAATTAAAAAGAGTCAATATATAGAAGGAAAGGTTTCTCTCACACATATCCTATTAAGTGAATGAACTTATATTATACAAAAAAAAAAAAAAAAAAAGGCAAATGTTTTATTCTAAAATCAAAGAATGTATATTATTGTGGTTAGTTTTTATAAAAAAATGATAAAAAAAAAAAATTACAACGTATTTCCAACTTATGTAACTTTAGGTAAATTGTGGAAGCAAATTAAAAACGTTTATAAGTTTAACTTAAATTTGATTGTGCATTTTGAACTATTGGTTTTTGACAAGTTAACTATCAAGAGAGTTATTATAATTCATCATCATTATAAAATCATACTTTAAAAAAAAAAAAAAGTAATTATGTAATGATTATATTGTTGTTTTTTTTTAATTTTTTTAATTAAGAAAAATAGATAAAATATTTTTAATCTTAATATATTGAAAACATGAAATTTAAGATGGATGATCAAAATAAATATAATCAAATTAAATATCAATTATAAAATTATAATTATGATAATTTAAAATTAATTAATAATTTTAAAAAGAAATTAAAAATATTTATTTGAAAAAAATTAATACAATTTAATTTAATTTTTTTATTATTAAATTGATTTGAAAATTTGGAACATCATTAATAGTCAAAATCCTTAAGTGTGATTTGGAAGAATTCAAGGCATTGTTTGAAATAAATCATTATGTAAAAAATTAATTTATATTTATATTTATATTTATGGTTGGATACATATTAATAATTAGTAAAAAAATTAATATATTTTTAATGTTATTTGTTTTTTTTTTAAAGATAGATTTGGTGTTTTCCATGGCGCAAAGGTCTTATGATAAGTTGGATCCTGAGTGATATTGATATTATCTGTCTAGCTGAAACTTGGGAGTATGAGGAGTCTAAGGTCCCTAGCATGGAAGGATTTGTCTTGTGGTCGTCATGGAACAAAAAATCCCACCATAGAGGGATATGAGGCATAGCTTGTTATATTAGAAAGATCATTTCTCCTCACATTCAACTTCATAAGATTGACCCTCTTAATCAATACATTTGGATAGAAATTTCAGACACCAATGCTAAGAAGATGTATATAGCAATTTATTATTTTGCACCTATTAATTATACTTTTTATAAGAAAAATAATCTAGATAAAAATTGTCCCTATAATAATTTAGAACAAGATATTTATAATTTGAAAAATGAAGGTAATATCCTCCTGCTAGGACTGCAACTAAACAAACTACTCTTTTAAATAATGAGTCCAACCATAATCCTTTATGGCTAGATGAGGACCTTGTTTTATCTAATAGCTACAAAAGAAGCTCTGAAGACCTAATTGAGAACTTGTTTGGTACTGAGTTGGTCAATCTCTGTAGCTCTCAAGACCTAATAATTTGCAATGGAGTAATGAAGTGGCCAAACTCCAACAAGATGACCTGTATTCACGGGCTAGATAGTAGTGTTGTAGATTATCTAATATCTGATATCCCTATTTCCAACCAAATAGAAACTTTTGACCTTTTAAATGACCATGAGCCTGACTATGATCATAAACCTTTAACCCTAACTCTAAAATTTTCCATGCATAGGAGCACCATTGAAGAGAATTTTGATAATCAAAGGAATTTGAGCTTTGACAAAAGTAAAGTTGACATTTTCTTAAAGGATTTAAATAGTAAATTAAACCTCCTAACTTATAAGGACAACATTGAAGAACTCTA
>ML806525.1:145480-170555 GCA_009831015.1 Picea engelmannii | reverse complement strand
GAAAGATAATTATCTTGGAAAAGTCAAAAAGTCTAATATATAGACTTGTCCAAAATTTTAGATAGACCATACGGACAACTCATTAAACTTATCTTGTGAGATTTTCCACTACGCTCGCATAGTATGGCTTAGAATAAAACCTGGAAGCATGGTTTAGAATCAAAGCCGCGCTGTATGTGGCTAATTTCCACACCTACTCTATAAATTGGTCCATGGTCTAACCGGAGTTGAAACTTTGATCTTTCTACCGCTGGACAAAAATTCAATTCCGGATTTAAAGCTACACCACAGCCCAGGTATTTTGTTACTTTCTAAGCTCGCTTCTTCCGCGTAGTGATACTCCTGACAGGACAAAGTTTCGTTTCGTTTTAATATCCGGTAAATCTGTAAATCGCTTCTTCCGCGTCTTCGGAGTACAAGTCTGGTTTCGATTTTAATATCCCGGAAATTTCGATGAACTTGCAGGATATCTTTTGAAAGGATATAATGTGCATAGCATATCCATTGAGTCATACAGAGCGAGGGAAATTTCGAGGAAGTCGCATGGTATCTTTGGATTTGATGGGAAAGTATATTCTACTCATGGCTATAGTATGTATTCATTGAATGATAAAGAAAATATATATAATTTTAAATTCGGAATTGGCGTGTTCAGAGATGGAAAACGTTTCCCATTGGCGATTTTTTCGCTGCGTATCACAACGGTTGAGAGACCAGAATCTGTAACAAAGATGTGAGACCGTAGTGTAAACGTAATAAAATCACACAAAACAATTAAGGAAATTCCAGAATGAAAGGAATGTTTAGTATTAAATGAACACAAGGGAAGAATAATATTCAATTACGAACATACAATGGAAACGTTAATCAATTTTAGTGAAAAACGAAGAGACGAGTTAAATGAGTAACATTTAACTTGTAGTTTAACTTCTAGAAGTTTGATTGATATGGAGTTTTGAAAAAGGAAGATTCAAAAATAAATTTTTGGAGTTTACAAATTATTATTATTATTATTTAGGATTGTAATGTTTTTAAATTTATTTAAATGATTTGTAAAATTTTGATTGATAAAGAGTTTTGGAAAAGACCATTTAACAATAAAAATAAAATTTGGAGTTTAAAAATATTATTATTATTTAGGATTGTTATATTTTTAAATATTTATTTAAATGATTAAGAAAATTATTATAACCTTTATTTAATTGATTTAGAAGATGAATATTATAATGATAATGAGATAATATAAGTATAATAATATAAAATGGTTGTATCAATGTTTTAACTTGATTTAAAAGATTCAGAAAGTTAAACTTTATTTAAATGATATAGAAGATAAACATTATATTGATAAGGAAAAAATATTCATATAATAAGAAGTTTGTATCATTAACTTCAATTTTTATAAATAAGAGGAAACAACTTTCCAATAAACAATTACAAGCTATCCTTACCGAAATATTCTTAATTATAGAAGTAATCTATAATTAAAGGAAAAAATACTTAAGGGGTTTGATTTTGATGTCAACCTCTCAAAACACTTCAAATATAGTTATCAAAATACCAAAAACCTTTGAGAATTTTGTTTCAATGGAAATTAGATTTAGTGGTTGGCTTTTCCATATAAAAAAATACTTTTACAAGTAATATTCTTTTTTCAAACATGTTTAGTTATATATTTAAAATAATAATTGGATATTGTTTATCAACAATTTTTTAAATATATATTGAATGAAATATTTATATGATTAAAATTTAAAAACAATGAAAAATAAAATTAATTTTTAATATAAAAATAATGATTTAATATTGTTTTTCAACAATTTTTTAAATATATATTAAATAAAACATTTTTATAATTAAAATTTAAAAACAATGAAAAATAAAATTATTTTTTAATAAAATTTTATATATTTTATGTATAAAATGATAAGATTTAATCTTATTTTCTTTAAAGTAATGATTAACATTAAAATCTAATTCTATATTTATATTTTTGGAATTTGATTTTGGAATTGGATATTAAGACACTCAAAACAAGATATGTTATTTTAGAAACCTTAATTTTACAAATATTGCGTTTAAAATTAGGAGATTCCTAACTATATTTTACGATTATAGATCTAGAACCAATATTTTTACTTTAAAAACCTCAATTTTGAAATTAAATTTTAATCATATTTAATATATATGGTTAAAAGCTTTAAAACTGTTTTAGAAGTAGTTTATATTCACTTCTTCGTAATCATAAATCTTTGTAATTATATAAATATTTTTATGGGTGAATATATTATAACCCTCTATAATTTAGAGAAGATTTTTTTTTTATATATTTATATTATATTCACTTCTTCGTAATCATAAATCTTTGTAATTATATAGATATTTTTATGGGTGAATATATTAAACCCTCTAAATTATAGAGAAGATTTTTTTTTATATATTTATAAATATTATTAAATACAACATTTCCAAAAATTTATCAAAAATATTTAATATTAGATATAATTTGTTCTTAAATTTCTCATTATTAATTTTTTTTTAAATAAAAAGGGGATAAATCTTATGATAAAAATAAAAACATATGTTATTAGCTTGTCACCTGTTCCACCAAATTAATGGAAATCAAAACACGTTGCCACCTATTATATTTTCAGTCAAAAAAATCATTCGCCACTTGACCTGCCAAATGGAAACCAGAGCAGGTGGTAGATGTTTTTCCTGACATATCTGTCTTTGGAAGCTAAACAAAACTAACATGTGATGGAAAAATAAAACTAGACAAGAATTATGCAAAGTCCTAGTACAGAAAACTAGATAAGAATTATGTTGAGTACCAGTACAGAATAACAAGAAGTTAATCATTGGCACCAGGAGGTCCATCGTCCAAAGCTCTAGGGAGAGTGTCATCACTAGGATGTAGCACGAAGGGTTGCTCATAGGTCAGGAAACGTTACTTGGCCGGTGCATTCTAGAATGCGTTGAACATCATGTCAATCTGCTTGCTAATGAGGGTGTCCCAATGAAGTTGGTCCACCTTCTGGCTTCTGAGATCGAAAATGAGCTCCAGTTGTTTCGATCTAAAGAGAATGGGCGGATTTGGGTCGAATTCCATAATTTCATTTAGTGGTGGAGGTGCCAATATCGGGAGGTTCTTCTGCGTGGTGTCGGTGGCACGATCCTTGAACACCTCAGCTCTTGTATCAACTTCGTTGGTGATATCCTCAAGGGAAGCGCTTGGAGCCGTGTGGAAGAGTTCCTCTGGGAATTCCTCCTCGCAATACATGTAGTGCCTTCCATGGTAACCTGGGCACCTGTACTAGTTTTTTTGGTGCCGGGGAACTGTAAATCGTCTAGGACCATGTAGAGGAGGGATTCCGGTGGAAACTGGATGGGTTCCTCCAGAAATTCCTCCTCGACATAGGTCATCGGTGGAGTTCGTGGCCTCTCAGTGCACTGAGTTTTTGCAATGGACAAGGCTCATTCCATTTGATGCAGGCATCTCTGTTGGGTAGCGTAGTTGTACTAGGAAGGTCCATGTCTCGGCTTAACTCTCTCTCTCTCTCGGCATGGCTGGGCCAGGAGGGTGAAGAATCCATTGAATTACTGCCAGCAGAACCCACTGCAAAATAATCCAATTCTCAGAGAGAGCAAGGTGGCGGAGCCCGAAAGGGAAATAATGTCAGCCAGAGCTGGACAAGAGAGATAACCCCGAGGTGGACATTACCAATATACTTATCTTCCTTCTACCATTAATCCTGAAGACGACCATTAACCAAACTCGAGAGAGTTGTCCTCCCTTGCTCTACAAGTAATTAAGGTCAACCTCCATTCAAGACCGAGGTGAGGGACGACGATTGACCATATTTATGGATGAATTCAAGGAAGGGATGCATGGCAACCTTCCGCTACTTGAAACCCCATCCAGGAAAAATTCTCATTATTATATTCCTTTATCCAAATAATATATTTTATTGATAAAAATAGTTGAACACCTCCAAATCCTAAATGTACATGCTCTATAATCCATGTAGAACCATAAGTAAGTAACACAAAAAAAAGCATTTAATAGAAAGAAAAAAGAAAAAAAGAAAGAGAGATTAGGGAGGAATAGTAGAAGTAGGAGGAGCGCCACGATATATTTTCTCTTGATCACTTGGTAGCATGTGCATTAAAAGAAGATTAAAACTTCACTAAGTGTGTTTTTAATCAAAAGTGGAGGGGTAATGTAAAGTAATAAAATCAATATGAATAAAGTAATAAAATCAATATGAATATTTTTGAAGACACAAGTATTTTTATTATTTTTTATACTAGATTTTTAAAAATAAAAATATATTTTATATAATTATATAATGTTCAACTTTTTGAGTGGACACTTTACTTATCATTAAGGATAAGATAATATGTATGATTTGAAAAGAGTATGAATGAAGATAGAAATTAAAAAGTTGAAAGACAAAAGATAGTAGAGGAAATTAATCAAAGGAGACTAGGTAAAGAAATAAAAAATAATTAAAGATGGGGAGAGAGAAAGAAATGTTGAAAAAAATATTAAAAAGATATGGCCAATGATTATTGGAAAAATTAAAAAGAAATGATGAAGATGAAATTGACAAGTTAAAGTAAGAAAAGAGGGTTAAATGAGAAAGAAAATCAAAGATGGCAATTGGAAAAATATAGAATAGGAGAAAAACAAAGAAAATCAATCAGATTAAAAAGAAAGATCAGTGACCAAGCAAATGAATGTCGCTTAATGAAGGAGGGGTTTCCATGACTAGCTAAGTTTGTACCCATCTTCATGATTAAAATTATTTGGGTGCTTCTAGATTTCTAGAGCTTCTTGAATGATACTAAAGGAGAAAACTAGATTTTGTGGTTTGTGTCACCTATATTTTATTTGAGTTGAGATTTGAAGGATATCCTGATTTGCACTATGTATGATTTTCCACAAGAGCAAGGGATTTGGTAGACTTGTGGGCCAACATAGGGTCATATTTTCCTTGGTCATTTTGAACAAATGCTTAATGGTTTTATATAAGTTGAAAAATGCTTTGATATTCTTATGGGCTATAATTCTTGAAATTTGAATAGTGGTACCCTAGATGTAACATAAAGAGAGGTGAGCATCCGGTGGGAAAAGGGATGGAGGATTTTTGGATTTAGCGCCTTAGTTAAGTGGGATTTCTCTTTCTCCAGGAGATGAGGAGAGGAGTTTCTAATGACTCGAGTGACCAAAGTTTTTAACATAAGAGATCTTGATTGTGCTTTTGTTTCTCATTTAACCCTTGTTTCTTACCTTTCTTATTAATTGCATCTTCATCATTTCTTTTTAATTTTTTTGAATAATCAGTGGCCATATCTCTTTCGTCCTCTTTAATACTTTACTTTTTCATAGACTATATTTTGGTTCCAACGACTACTTTTTTCTTTCAACCCTTTAAATTCTACCTTGAAGCATACTCTTTTCAAATCATACAACTTATTTTGTCTTTGATGATGAATGAAGTGTCCACTCAAAATGTTGAATGTCTCAAAACATTCTACACAATTTAACTCCAGACTGATTACATAGCAACTATAACAAACTATGAAAACACACACCAAAATTAAAATAGATCTTTGAACAAAAATAAATAAATCTCTTACTCTATAAATACAAAATCAACTAAAAATAAATAAAGAAGTTTTAATAAACCTTAAATGTACAAAGAAAAGTTTTAAACCTTTTGCCAGGTGAGATAGCTAAAAAGATAAAGGCTCCATTATAACTCGTGTAATACAAGTGTCTACTAAAAAAAATATATGTACAACCATAAATAGGTTATAACTCATGTAATACAAGTGTATACTACAAAATCTATGTACAACCATAAATAGGTTCCACGAAAACAATTAGTGTTTACTTTGATTATTTCTAATAACGCAAGTTTTAAACATACTAACAAATATCCATAAATGCTATAAGATAAAAAGGCCTAGTCGAAAGAAAATGAAAGATCACATAGTAGTAGGAGTAGAAGATCTCTTCTGATGAGCTCTCCATAGCCAATGCTCAATCAATATAATGAAAGATTCAAACCTCCCTAATGTGTGTTCTCGTTAAGAGGAGATAACCACTAAATATTAACACCAACAGAAAGGACGAGAAAAAAAAATGTTGGGTGAGATGAGAAAGCGGAAGTACGCTACGATGATTTGGAGAAACGTGAACTATTCGTAGTAAAAGAACAATTTGTCGTGAAAAAGGTAGAGAAAGTAGGGCGAGCAGTCTACCCACTACAATCAATACCAATCCTTATCCTCTTGGATGACTCTTGTAAAGTAATCTAATCAAATCAATATATAAAAATAAAAGAACTTTTAATAGAAAGGAAAACATTGCACATTTTTTTTTTAAGATTTTAGAAATAAAAATAGATGTTTGAAAAACAAAAGAGTTATCTTACTCGAGAAAACCAAAAGCAAGAAGACATAGACATTTGTTTTATCTGAAAAGAAGATTTTAGAAAAAAAATAAAAATTCTAAACAACAATTAAGAATTAAAATCTCTTACAAGGAAAAAATGTTATATAGAGATCAATTAAGATATTGATTTATCATCTCAACTTTCAAACCAAATCAAGTACTAGTTGATCTAGTATGACCATCCAATGGTTCCTCTATTTCATTAATGAAAAATATTGATCTAATGTATTATTGATTTAATGTTTGATTGATCAATATGAAAATAGATGATAAGACAAAGGTTGGAGAATATGATTGTAAAGTAAACATGATGATATTATAGACATATCAAGCAAGAAACTCAACAACAAAATGATCTGTAGATGATAAGACAAAGGTCGAAGAATATGATTGTAAAGTAAACATGATGATATTATAGACATATCAAGCAAGAAACTCAACAAAAAAATGATCTGTAAAGGAACTAGGTGGAAATCATTCATATACTATCTAAAATCAGTTTCCCCGCATTATTTGTTATGGAATAGAATTAGATGGAATTCCTTGAGAAATCAATCACTCAGTTTCCCCACATTATTTGTTATGGAATAGAATTACATAGAATTCTTTGAGAAATCAATCACCCAATTAACACTAGAGGGAGAGGTCTTGATATCCTCCTCCTTAGGTTATATTTAAAGGATACTCTTCGGATTAAGAAAGAATAGTTAGACATTTTCTATATATCAAAAGAAGAAATCTGAATGAAGGATAGCTCTTTCGATAACATTTCTTTTGTTAGTTGATAAAGAAAAAGGGGTTATAGATATCAATTAAGTGACGTAATCCTCCTATCAACTCAATTATATCATATGTAGAGATAGCTTCAACATAACTTTTTATTTATCCATACAAAAATTGATGCTAAAATAAAGGTTGGAGAATATGATTTTAAATTAATGAAGAAAATATTATAGAAGAAAAAGAAAGGCCATATTAATTTTTTTTGGAAAGAAATTAGGTGGAAATTATTAACACATTCTCTAAAGTTATTTTCCATACTTTCTTTATTATGAAAAAAAATTAGATGTATGGTATTGAAGAATCAATCACCTACAGACCACTATAATCAGTGGTCTCGATATACTACCCTTAGTTTCTATTGAAAACATACTCTCAAGAGATAACAAGAACACTTATACATTTTCTATGAAAACATACTCTCAAGAGATAACAAGAACCCTTATACAGTCTCTATACGAGAGTGGAATATTTCAGAAAGAAAAGTTAATTGTTAAACAAAAAAAAGTGTTGTCTTACTCAATAATGCCAAAATAAACTATAGATATCAATACGAGACGAAATATTTTTCTTAACTTATTAAACCGAATCAATATATCATTCTTTATTATCATCTTGTTTCATCTTTTAGAAGAAGAACATGATGTTGTTTTTTCAAACACAAACTCAAAATTAATGTCTTACTAAGAATTCCAAAAGAGACTAGACATATAAATATGAGACAAAATCCTTTTCTTGACTTGATTAAACCAAATAAAGATATGGTTTCTCTATTATCATCTTGTTTCATCATTTAGAAGAAGAGTATGATCTTGTTTGTTCAAACAAAAAAGAACATCAATAACTATGCTAGAGGTTGTCTCCCTCCCCCATTGATGTTGAACTCTGATATAATGTTCAAACAAGGATAAGGATAAATGTTGGAAATATGATTGTAAAGTAATCATAATCATATTCAACACATCTAAAGAAAGAAAGTTAAAATTGATTTTTTTTTTTTACGTGGAACTACATTGAAATTGTTCACACGCTATCTAAAATGAGTTTTCTTACTTTCTTTATTATGAAAATGAATCAAATTGAATCTCTTTATCAATGATCGCTTAACTACCACTAGATGGTGAGGTACCTATATCTTCCTCTCTAGGTTATATCTATAAGAGATAAGGTGATATATTTAGCATTCAATGCATATTTCTATGTCTTGGGTAAGATCTAGAGGAAACATAAAAGAATAAAAGTATTTGAATTGAAGAATGAGTGAAGAGGAAACAAAGAGTGTATAACTTGCTAGCTAAGTAGTATTAATATTTTTTATTGTTATCTGGATACAAGGAACCCTATTTTAATTTCTATCGTTGAAAAAGGTCTCCTCTTGTGTTTACGCAAATAATAAACGAGTTAGAGGGTATTGACTCTTTAATTAATTCAGATGGGATGGAAGGAAAATACCCGTCAAACTTGATTTTGAGACAACTAATGTTATACAAATGGTGAAAATTGTGTTGTATAAGCCTTGTAGATCAACATTTGACGAGTCAACAACTATTATATGCACCCACTCTTCAACGGATCAGTAATGGAAATCAAATTGAAAAAGTTTTCATCAACCCCTTAGCGCTTATCTATAAATGAGACAAACTTTTATCTTTAAAAACATCCAGGATGAAATGAAAATGGCGTGGGAGATGTTGAAAATGTGTATAACACTTATTCCAAAGATTAAGATGCGACGAAATGCCTGCTTTACAAGTTTCTCCCTCTTACAGTGATATAGTTCTATGTAAAGAAATACCTTTGATGTTAAAGACAATAAAAGCTAACAAATACACAAGGTTAATAATAATATTGGGATTTGGATTTTTGAGTTAACAAATATTTGGATTTTTATAAGTAGAATTGAAAAGAATAATTAAAAAATTATTAACTAAATTTTATATAGTTTCAATAAATTTATAAAACACAACTTAAGATATAAAAAACTAGAGGATTTTATGAACCATATACAACATTGTCACATAGAAAACATTCAAAAAATGTATTAATTAATAAAAAGTACCCATCTCTATAAATGTTGGTGGATGGGTACTTTGTTACAATTTTTTTTAGTATTGAGAAAATCTTTTAGTAATCATATATATATTTTTTTATAGATATCAATGTAAGTGTAAGGTTTTGGATTTGAATTGAGAAAAGCTAATAATTCAAAGAAATTAGTGTCCATGAACACTTAAAAATATGTTTAGTTATATTAATAATGACAAGTTCATAAAAAAAACCCAGATAGGGTGACACGTAGTGCTAGGGGCACAGGTGGATTCGCACTCGGCCCAGGCATAAATGTCGATGGCCGCCACCCACGAGTATGTATTAACAATGGGGGACGGACATCGCTGTAGTTGCAGGACGGAGGGACCTTTCCCTCAAGCGATCATTTACGCCCTCAGTGTTCCCGAGCATGCAAGGGTTAAGTGTGAAAGGATGACCTCGGCTCTTGATTATTTGGTTTTCAATTTGCCCAGACAGAGCGGGACTGCACCTGCCTCGGCTTTGTTCATTGCTTGGACGCACTAGTGCGGTCCAACATTCACCATGCCCCGACATTCTTCATCTTCACTGTATTTCTTTCTGACTATAAAGAGATAGAGCTTGCTTGTTCGTGCTTCGCACCTGCAACTGCTCTCGTCCTGGCTCATCTGACTTCACCTACAATTGCTCTGCTCCATCACCATGGCTCGAAAGAGAGGTATACCTCACCGTGGCGCAGCCTGGGAGGCACAGAAGGTGCAGCGGCGTCGAAAGGAGAAATTGGAACGCACCTTGGCTATAGCGACATCCATTCTTCGGAAGGAAGCCAGGGCAAAGAAATTGGCACGACTTTCCATCATAGCTGAGCCTGGAGTTGGTTGCAGCCGAGACATCAAGGAGAATGCGTCAGGAGCCATGCAGGAAGCTGGTATTGAGGAGGAGTTTCCCCCCTGCATAGTGGTGGAAGACCCGTTCATGGAGGACCTATCGATTATTGAGAAAACCCGAATGACGACCCATCGGGAGGAATGCAGACCCACTTCGACACTGGTAGATGACACCCCCGACTGTATTGTAGAGGAAATACCCTGGCCTGGTGACGACATTTGCAGCTGCCATAACACACAGGTGAACAAATCAGGCATGAAGGGTGCAGAGTTTGATGCAGAGCAGAGGGTATTCGATGCGGGTTCTGGAACAGCGGTGGACGTGGGTGGCAGCATGCATGGTTCACTCATCCGGGAAGAGCACCTAGCACTAATGTTCGACCTTCGTGGACACTTGTCCGACCTGGAGCATCGGGCCCTCCTCATGGGCCAGCACATGGACATGCTTTTCGATGCATTTTCCAACGCGCCAGCCAAGCGGAAATGCCCCCTCTGAGCGCAAGATTTCGCCATCCTGACTGGGACCACGCGGCAGACTGGCGAGGATGACAGGTCACCAGGCACCTAGGTTTTTCTATGTTCTCTTGGCTCCTATTTTTATTATGTTGTTGTTTTATGTGTATTTAGACCATAGACATCTGTCCTGGTTTCCTCCGGGCAGGACAAATGTCAATCTGTTTTTATGTTCTATAATGTTATTGCTACTCGCCCTCTATATATGATGGTTTCCGATAATCGACATCATTTTGGGTACCAGACCTACTCTTTTGTATACTCTGTAAAAGTTTTGTCCATCTAATATAGCAGGTTCCACTTTTTTACTTAAAAAAAAAAAACAAGTTCATAAAAAAAAAAAAAAGAATTGAAGGAAGATAATGCCAAATAGTATATTTCACAATGAAAGAAATATAACTAAATAAAAAACAAAGTATAAACCATGTTCTTTAATTTCCACTGTAACACTAAGTTCATTTTGCTTAATATATATTTCCAATATATTTCTAAGCATATTATGCAAAACTAGTTGATTTCCTTCTTGTGGATAAATGAATATCTTAAAATTGCAATTACCAATAATTGGCATTACAAACGAAGGTATTCATCTTATTAGACTAGACCCAATATTGTTTCCTATGAATTTTAACTCCATGAATTATTCGAAGGATGCTCAAAAAGGATATATTTTACCTACTATATGTACCGTTATATTCTTGTAATAGCTTCAAAATTATTTTTTTGAATTTATGAACTACTTAGAGCCTCACTGCACTTTTTTCACTCTTCCCATTGTTTCCCATTGTTGGTGTTTGTTGATGTTTGCATTGATAGGAGTTTTCATGTTATAGATTAGGATAGGTTCAAGACTAGTGTTTACTCTCCCATCATGCACATTGTGTCTTTCTACCATTGTCTTCACCAATAGATTATGCTTCATCATGTATGTGATAATGATGCACCTATGACTCTACCATTGGCGGCTTGAATCTTTAAGTAGCATCAATGTGATATAATTATTTAGAAATCAAACCTAACATATATTGATATGTTGTTGTTAAAAGGAGAATTTGGCATATTCCAACCTAGGTTCAAATTCCACTGTTATATATAACCTATAAATAAAAATTTATTATTAAAACTATATACTCTCACAATTTCGATGTAAGAGATGTTGGTACAATGTTAATAACTTAATATTGAAAGAAATGAAACCATTGAAGATCTCTAAAACATTGTTTCAATACTAAACCCTCCAAAATAATTTGATATCTTTCATAATTATTTATATGATCCTTACATACTTTACAATCCTTAATATGGTAATTTTATGGATTTGAACATATTCAATATTCTACCTAATGGATTAATGTCATTAATTAATGTTACTAGAATTTGACAACACCAATTTTCCATGTTAACATGAACTTAAATTAAATAAGAGATAACACTTTTAGTTAAGAATTTTGATAAACCTATGCAAGAAAACAAATAGAAAGAGAATCTAAAACATAATAATAACAATTGAACATGCACACAATATACAAATATTTAATTTGGAAACCCTTAAACTAGGAAAATTAGCTGAGAGCACTGCCTTTTTCTCTATCTCATTGTATTAACTCAATTGTTGACCATACAAATATTCAGAGATTTTGTAGTATCCAAATCCATAATCATTATCCTATATTATATTAGGATCATAATACCTTAACCAGTATTATATTAATATTATATTATAATGAGATAAAATCATTGGTTAAAACAATACTAATATTATATTATAATGAGATAAAATCATTGGTTAAAACAATACATAATGGAGCAAAAAATTATTCCTTCAGGGCTCTTCACACAAACCTGGTATCCTACTAGTTCCCAATGCCCCCCAACCAAGGTTGAAGGATCCCCGTCGTAGACCCCCTCTAGAATGTGACTATCTCTACCTAAAGAATAGAACAGCACATAATGGTGTATGCAATTAATCCTCATGCCCAAAAGAGAGTCGTCGATTACGCAGGCTGTTGACACGACCTAGCATTTCAGGGAATAAATCATGGAACCTAAAATGACAATAACACACCTTGTAATTAATCAAAAAACATTAATCATCAACCAGGACAAGACGTCCATAACACGGGCTATATCCAAATTGCTGGGAAAATCGAAGCATAAAACACAGAGAACAAATCCGCCATTGAGGTGGAAAGAAAATCGCAGTTAAGCATTAGATTAAATGCAGAGATGAATCCGCCATTGAGGAAGAGAGGAATTCTCGAGGAGATTCACGTGCTGGGCGAATTATGCATCTAAACAAAATCGTAGAGGTATGAAATGAGTTAAGCATTAGATTAAATGCAGAGATGAATCCGCCATTGAGGAAGAGAGGAATTCTCGAGAAGATTCACGTGCTGGGCGAATTATGCATCTAAAAAAAATCGTAGAGGTATGAAATGATTTAATGCCAGGAGAATTTACATGCTGGGCGAAATTGCAATTGTTGGCAAATACCTTTGAAAATGCAGAAGGAATCATGGGATAAAGGCAGGGAGATTTCACATTCGCTGGTAGTTTTCCTCATGGAAAATCGCAAAGGATCCATGGTGAAGGAAGAAGGGAGATATATTATCGCTACTATATTAGATGATTGCTACAGTGAGAACAAGGATGCAATATTATTGCTACTGTACTAGATGATTGCTACATTGAGAACAAGGGAAAAATATTATCGCTACTGTATTAGATGATTGCTACAATGAGAACAAGGACTGTATTAGATGATTGCTACTGTATTAGAAGGGAGATATTATCGCTACTGTATTAGATTATTGCTACAGTGAGAACAAGGATGCAATATTATTGCTACTGTACTAGATGATTGCTACATTGAGAACAAGGGAAAAATATTATCGCTACTGTATTAGATGATTGCTACAATGAGAACAAGGACAAAATATTATCGCTATTGTATTAGATGATTGCTACAGTGAGAGAAAGGACGAAATATTATGGCTAATGTATTAGATGATTGCTACAACCAC
This sequence comes from Picea engelmannii, assembly GCA_009831015.1. Taxonomy (NCBI): domain Eukaryota; kingdom Viridiplantae; phylum Streptophyta; class Pinopsida; order Pinales; family Pinaceae; genus Picea; species Picea engelmannii. Next base: position 156,858 of record ML806525.1, on the reverse strand, counting down.
AACAAGGGCGAAATATTATCTCTACTGTATTAGATGATTGATACAGTGAGAACAATGACGAAATATTATCGCTACTATATTAGATGATTTCTACAGTGAGAACAAGGAGAGATTCACGCTATCAACAGAAGCAAGGAAAATTAAATCATGTGCCCCATGTTTACACGAGTGAGGTCGGAATAAGATAAATATATCTCATTATCACAGTGGAAAAAATAGTGCAGAAAATCATAAACATACCCATGCAAAACCAGAACCTATATGTATAGTTATTGATTAAAATGATTTAGGAAGTAAATAAACACAACTCATATAGGTCCAATCTAACAAGCACTTAGCATGGGCAGTTAAGAAAAAGGGATTTTGCATACACCAGTGAAAATGCTTGCTCCAGTATCTTACAGAGTAAAATTTCTTTTAAAAACCCTAACACAGTTTAATTTCAAATAATACAAATCTCATAATACTCCATGTAATAGCTTCCAACAGAACTAAGGCCTAGATATCGAATACGATGGTTCCCTCACATAATTTGTTCTAATACAATTTGATATCAAATTCATTTACAGTTCATGGCGATATTCAATTAAACTCATTACAATCAATGTTATCAAAATTACCGATCTAAAACACATTACCGTAACCGAAGACGTAGGAATGGATATGTTCTTTCGCACTAGTGCTTCGTCCAAAATCTCGCTCGCTAATCTCTGAGACTTGGTACCTCCCAGCCAACACTAGGGGTAGTCTTCTTCCCCCTTAGCCCCCGAGTGATAAAGGCGCCCCACACACAAAACCAGAAATCCTCTAGCTCCTACCTCACCTCACAAGGTAGAGCCACCATTGTCTCTCGGGTATTCCAACTATCACAAGTAAAACCAGTTAAAAAATCTGCAACATAACATTACTCATAACTAGTCTAGTCCATTACTCATTAGAATTTCCTTAGTGACACATTTCCATTTGCACATTTAATTCATTTTTTAAATAATTAGTCATGAATTATTTCCCCCCATACACTTGTCACCCTTTTGCATAGATTCACAAGTAAATCCATAATTTATTTTAATTAAAAGTCAATTTTCCTCACCCATCCTAAAACCTCTCCTAAAATCACTCCTATTGTCCCTTTATTCCTAATTAATGACTGACACATTTCGAAAACTGGGTTGAGTTAAAATATGAATGTTCTCTAGTTAGACTAGTGTTAACTAGACTCTAGATATCTTTCTATGCTTACACATTTTTTTTATGATTTATTCATTTCTTATTTTAAATTCTAATTTGGTATTTTTTGTACACGTGTATTGTATTAATTATTTAGATTTATTTCATCTCTCTTAATCTCTTAAATTGGTTTACCCTTTTTCTTATTTTATCTAATTTGTAATTTAGTTTTAGTAATCTCATCAAGAATAAGACTTAGGCTTAAATTCAAATAGACTTAGAACTTGATTTGGGGGTATAAAATTAATAATTCCAATCCTTAATTAATTAATTAAATCCATCAATGTTTATAGATTTGACAAGATGTAAAAATTCGCTCAAGGTTTTCTAGGCCACCTAGGTTCATTAGTTGAAATTTTGTTACTCGATGTGCCCTTCAAGATGCACTCCATGCTCCAAGGGTGTCCCTCCCCTTTGGTTCAAATTTTAATTATGCGACGTGCCTTTCAAGACACACTCTGTGCTGCAAGTGTGCCACTCTCCGTTGACTGGTTTTGGTAGTTGTCCAACCCTTGGAGTCAAGACTCCATTTAGGCGACCTTGTGAGAGACTAAGTGATTCTAAGGAATAAAGACCCTGCCTAATTGCACACCTCTTAGAATCTTCGTTAGTGACTGTCACAGTCTCCCCTCAGGACATCGTGGATCTCTTGAAGTAGGTAATCATTAACCCACAATTCGAGCCATGGCGGGAGTGCTAGTAGGTTGTGTCAGAGATGCTTCCTTACCTCTCCCTCAATATCTGTTTTTTTTTCATGTCCCTTTAGTCCTTATGTGAGTCATATTAGCAAGCAATCGTTAGCCAACATCCATCAATGAAAAAATGTCAATGATCCATAAACAACGTCATAATATACTCAATCATATGTCTCATATGCATAAATAAAATACTCAAACCAATAAAATTCACTCCCTATCTCAATCCAGAGTCTAAGGAGGTCCATTGATGCCATCAACATCCTCAATCTGTCATGTTTCCTACACACTCAGGGTAAACTCGTCAATAGCATCTGTCAATACATAAATATCAAATAACATAACATCATAATCCATCAACATCATCAAAAGAATCCATAAGAAAAATAGACAAACATATACTAAAACTGGATCACTTGCACGCAAGTGTCCTGAAAGAATAAATCAATAAATCTTCAGCCGAGGAAAAGTATAAAGGGGTAATTAATATAACCATTCAGGTTATGTGGCTACATCATTTTCTCACTGATTTGAGAATTCAATTTCATCGGCCAATCATCATTTGGTGTCACAACCAGATCACTTTGAATTTCTGCAAAGATCCAACTCAGAGGCAGCGAACAAAGAAATTCAAGATACACATGCACTACATCTAGGACTTACTACATGAGGGGATCATTGACCTGCAATTCTATCCTTCAGTAGAACAAACTACACACATCTTCACAAACACCTTCATTGAAAAAAAGTTCAATTCTCTATGCAGTCGTATTGGAGTGAAGGACACAACTTCCTAGCAACTCTCGGTTCTTTTTTTTGATACATTGTACCTTGAGGGGGAGGTTTCCCATGAGGTTTTCCCTGATTCCTTGTTTATTTCAATGTGTCTTTTCTTTTCAATTACCTAACATGGCCTCGTTGTCAGGACCCATTCTTTTATTTTTACCACAGTCTTGTTTAGGGGGGTTGTTGAAGATACTTCACAAACATATAGGATTCATTTTTTATAAGGTTGTCCCTATGCTTATTAGTAATTATAGAGTCTCCTACATTTTAAGGAGAATATTTTTTTTCCTACATTCTAGGGGAATATTCTCTTTAGTTCACACTTTAGTTGGATCAATTAAGTGGAGTCTTGATGCCACATTGGTTCCATCACCATGAATCATTGGGGTCATCACTGCTAATGTGAATTATCCTTCGGATTATTATGATATTGGCATATTACTGATGCCATCAGTGAGTTAACTAAGTATTGAAAGACTAGTTGACATAGACTAGGTGGTAGTTAATTCCCGTAACTATTGACGTCTTTCTAGATCACTCTAGACCACCACTATGGTGCATTCACTTCTCTTCGAGTGTAAATTATTTGAGTTATATAGATTATATTATGTGTAAAATATCATTCATTCATTTAGTTAATAAAATTCTTGGTTCTCTTTCTTGTTTCTATCTTTTTTCACTTCTTTTGCGAACTGTGTATGTCATTTTCTAACTAAATCTTATATGTGTAAATTCATCCACTTTACACTATTATCGTAATCCTATTATGCATAATCAATCGAGAGGACCTCCTATTTTCTTGACGGAAATAACCACCTCTACTCGTAATAAATTCTAGAGTTATTACTCTTTTATTTATTCAAAATGACAATACTAGTTGTAATCTAATTCTTTTCCTATATACACATCATACATAAGGATAAACAAAATAAAGAGAAATTTCCTTTAAAATATGAACTGAACCGACTTAACTAAGATTACCCGGCTCGACTAAGTTGTAGGGAACACCATGGCATCCATATGACGAATTTTCTACATTACAAGTATAATAAAATGAAAATGCAGTAGTTCATAGTGAGGCAAAGACCCTTCTTACTCCCAACTTGCAAAGAAAACTCCAGAATGATCGACCCAATACAATGGAAGTGCGGTAACAATGAATAGTTCTCTTCGTTCAAAGAGTTCTTTGGCACCTCCATCCCATTGTTTTTACTGTGCGCTGAGCATGTAACACTCAAAATCAGTAAGGGAATCTGAAATCATAAACATGGACATGTTGTATTGGTTCAAATGTTGTGACAACAAGCCACACGTAAAACGAGTTAGGTAAGTAGTAACTTTGTTTCACCTAGGGCACCCTTACGCATGAACTTGTGTGGGAGGTAGCTTTTAAGGCTACACCATTAATCACTTGGCCCAAGTTATGACAGTAACAATTCATTTGTGTTTAAAAGATGCATAAAAAAACCTTATAAAAATATAACCTTTACTTATTCCTTCTGTGGGATAAACAATGTGAAACATTTAGCGCTAGGGTTATATTTTAGTTGTTGTTTAGTAAAGTAACAATGGTCGGTGTAATCCTTCGTAACTAGATTTGGTATGAAATACAAAATTCATAGGAATCCCTTGGGTATTCGAGTTTCTTACTTGAACAACCAAAGTATTATTCTTGATTTCAAGTAATAAATAATTCTAGTGGGAGTTTCTTATTGGGATATATAGTTATAGATTATGAGGTAACCAATAGTTAAACCTTATAATCATTAAATCAAATAATGTTATATTAGAACCTACTTGTCTATATTGGAAAAGTGAAGAAAAAACAAATTATGGTGGAAAACATAGGTGTGTTACACTCTCTCTCTCCTCTTTTTTAGTCTCACTCTCATACTCTCTATCTCCCTAGCCCTCTTTCCCTCTCTCTGTCTCTCTCACCCTATTTATCTTTCCCCCTCATTCTAGCTCTCTCTCTCTGTACCCCCTCCCTCTATCTCTCTATCTCACTCTCAACCTCTTTTTTACTCTTGTTGTCTCTCTTCCTCCCTCCCATTTTCGCCCTGCTCATGTTGATATTATGGTAGTTGCGGGATGTATTAACCTCCAATTTTAACCTTTGACAAGAATAAAATATTTCGGGAAGCACAAGAAACCCTAAAATGTTGGATAATAACCCTAGGAGACAAGTCAACTGAAGATAATATTTAATATTGAGTTATTAACCTACAGAAAGAGAATTCATCCCAGTCAAGTGAGATAGAGAAGTATAAATGAAGGGTGCTAGAGCTCATTTGTCACACTCTCTCTCACAACTACATAAGGACTAGTGGTGTGCAAGTTTAGAAAATGAGTGTAGCTGCAACTGCTGCAACTGAGATTTTGGCTTTTGGTTGGACTTTCTCTTGGTTATGGTTTGGAATTTCTCTTTGTTATGGTTTGGACTTTATTCTTAGTTTATGGTTATTCTTTATTGGTCGGATACTGTTGGACAAAGGTGTGCTAGCCTTGGTTGGTTATTGGTCTGCTACCGGGATTATTTTGTCTATCAAGGCTAAGGTGCTCGGGGGTGGCCTTTGTGCCTATGGTTTGGTGAAAATATTGCTATATTGTCTATCGAAAAATGAGAACATCCCTTTATTTATAATAGGTTAGGGCCCACACTATCTGTAGATAGTCTAACCACTGGAAGATATATTGGGAATTTATTTGTTAAGCTCGTTATGGCACCAGTTACAACTGTAACTAGGTTTTCTAATTATGCAGCTGCTACAAACCCTAATCCTTGTATTCGGGCACTACTAGTGAATAATTTGACCTAATTCCCTGACATATTATTGCACCTTAGTATATCTCACCTCTTGGTATTCTCATCTAGAAAAAATGTCTGGCTTGAATCTTTGGTCAAAATTGAAGTCAAAGATTGACTGGTTAAAGTTAAAGTCAAAGGTTGACTTATGGTCAAATTTTCTTTTTGGTCCAATTTGAAATTTTAATTTTTTTATCTTGTTCTAATCATTGAATCTTCTGACGAAGTTTCTAATCTCTTCTTGTCAAGATGGTATCTATTTACAGATTGGAAGACAAGTTGGACAATGCTACAAGGTTTCAAAGGTATGCACTTGTATATTCTATCCAAGTTATATCATATAGAAAAACATGAGTGTGTTTGTAGGGAAAATAATAGATATCTTATACAAGTTGTAATCTTAGATTCAGTTCATTTAGAAGGACAAGTGCACCCTCCATAGAAGTTAAGGCTTCAAGTTCCAGGTTTGATTAAATTGTTAAGCTTCAAATTTTTGTATATCAAAGGTGATAGTTACTACATTACAAATTGTGAAAGAAGTCTTTGAAAGATTCTATTATTGCTAGGTGAAATGAATACTCGAATGCATATGAATACCATTGGTATAAATAATTATTGTACTTGTTGAGAAGTTTAACTAACATCTCCTCTATATATATATTCATGTTTGTTCTTGTTGCTCTTGTTTCAGGAAGGTACCCTTGTGAAATATGTTTGATGAACAATCCTTGCAGAAGATATCATGGAAGAAGTTTATAAGGATGGAACAACTTCCATATGGGCATCAATCAGAACATATAGAAATAAAATTAAAGATACTCGGAGGAGTCAGACTCGAAGGAAGTCAGAAATAAAAAGGAAACCATAACAAGCTTGTTACACTTTGTAGAAAGAAAAGAGAGATGCAACATATTGAAGCATGGACTCTCCTAGATGGTAGGATATGATCACAAAATTCCAAAAGAAGACCATGCATATTTCTCATTTAGGAATTAAACTGGGATTAGGAGGGAGATAATCCCCATCGATATGATCCATTGAAGAATCCATGGAAACCATGAAGTATTTTTCCATGTTCTTCATTGGAAGTATCAACCATGATAAGCAACACGTGTTTAGTTTGACTCTAGAAGAAGTCTTCTTTGAAAATAATCCTTGAATATCCTTGGTTGTCCATCTATATTTATGTTCCTATGATGAAAGGTTGGAGCCTTCAAGAAATAATGGAATGTAATCTGTAGAAGATTCCATAGACTCCAACATTGAAGATAAACATGAGGAAGAACATGAAGATTCCAAGAAAGAAAAAAAAGGCAGAATAACAAATTGAACAAGTTTGAACCCACTAGAAGTTGTTAAGCAGAAGGAATGGAAGGAACTTGGAATTTGTGATGAAGAACAATGTATGTAAGAAATTGGGAAAAATTCTTAAGCATTGGTAGATATAAGGAAAGAATCAGGGCTAGAGGGTTCTTCGAGTAGGAGGGAGAAGACTACAATTACAACTTGTTCTAGTAACCAGATATACCTCTACCTGAGCCATTATATCTCTTGAAGTATCCATGGGTTGGAGTTTACATCATATGAATGTAAATACTATTGTTCTCAACAGAGTAATTGAAGAAGAAGTGTATCCAGAGAAACCTCAAGGTTTTGAGGTATACCAAAAAGAGACCCTTGTATGAAGATGGAAGAATACCTTTTATGGATTCAAGAAAACTTGGTGTAGACCCTCTCATGTACATCAGAAGTGTGGTGAATACTTCTTATGAAAAGAAGAAGTATATTTAAATGGTTCTTCAGAAGTCTGGGATGATGGATTCTGAATCAATGGAAAAATCCCATGATGAAAGATCTGAAGAAGTTGAGAGACTTTGATCCAGTAGACCCTTCTCTGTATCGACAATTGGTTCACTTGTTAATGTATTTGGAGAATATTGTGTCAGATATTTTCCTTTAGGGACTCTTGAGTTATGATATACATCTTCATGGATTTATAGATTCATATTGGGAAGGGAGTGCAGATGAAAAAATAAGTGCTACTTGGATATGTTTCGGTTTTATCTTTTCCACGATGTTGTGGTATAGCAGAAAACATAAGTTTTTTTCACTCATCACTGCAGAAGAAGAGTATATTACAGTTTTTGATACTCGTATGGAAGCAGTGTGGCTCCGTAAATTGGTTTTGGGGATATATGATCAGGTGTTGAATTCGACCGTGATATATTGTGATGGTCAAAGCTAAGTGAAGATTTTAGAGAACCTGTGATAATTATTCTTCTTTTCTTGGGAAGAATAGCCCAGATAGCTCATGGCTGATGTTTTACTTTCTAAGGGAAGATTCTCTTCCAGATCTCACATATGTGAGTGGAAGAATGGCCTAGATGACTCATTTTGTATCATGATATTGTTATGCAGGTTGATATCAGATGATATGATTGTTGTGGATATTGTATGTCTCTGTAAAATAGTTCTATGCTACTATGGTGGATGTCTTCCACTAGTTGTGACTATGTGTCATTGGTTAGTATCTGTGGTCTACTAGGTGTGGTTTTGTACCACTAGATAGTAGTTGTGTACTACTATGGATAGAAACAATCATGTTCTATTGAATGGAATTGATCTAATTTCCATGGAGACTACCACTAGTGGTGGAGATGTTTCCATCGATATGGATATTCAGTTTGTTGATCGACATAAATTATCCAAGTCGAGAATGGTCCAAGAAGGACTAATTACTGGTGAACAGACATTCTCCCTATGAAGAATGGTCCTGGTTGAAAGATTGTTGATGTACCATGGAACACTATTCTTCAAGGACGTATGTTTGGATTAAAAAAATTGTCCATGTCTCCGAGTTCAGAGCAGTTACCAGAGTGGAGAGATTGGTACATGACATACATTTTTCTCAAGTTCACAGTAGTGGTCGGAGGGAAAATGGTCCAGGACAACCATTATTCTAGGATATATGTTTGAATTAGAAGAATTGTCCTTGTATCCCATGGCATGGCTTTCGACATTTGTTGGAACATTTATTCTTCTAGGACATATGTCTGTATTAGAAGAATAGTTCTCATATCACTCTTTGGAGTGAGTGAATTATTGATCATGTCTGACTACTCAGATGGAGTATGGCTTCTAGATATGATGCAATTGATGCTATCTGATGATATTGATCGTGATGATGTTGCTCGTGAGTTGATCTATGTGATCATGAGATATCCTGTGTGGCTATGATGATGCTACTAGTTGAATGTTATGTTTGTTCTCAATACCATTACCTTTAATACCTACCTCTCTCTACACCCCTCTATACCTTTCTCTACCCTAATCTCACATTTTCACACTCTTTCCCTCTACCCCCCTCATACCTCTCTCTATCTTCCTCCCTCCAACTATCTATCATGTCTCTCTCGTGCATCTACCCCTCTCTCTACCCCCCTTCTATTTCTTCCTCTCTCTCCCTCTCAAACTCTCACACACTCTCTCTCTACCCCCCTCTATGTATTCCTCTCTCTCCCTCTTTCACTCTCAAACACCTTCTCTCTACCTCCCCTCTCTATATTCCTCACTCTCCCCTCACACTCTCACACAATATAAACTTTGGTACATCAAAAGGGAAAGCATGGTGAGGAAAAACATGGCATTGAACTAGATACGGTAAGACCTCTAGAAATGGAAAGACCTAGACATGACAAGGAATGGAAAGAGATAGACCTAGACCTAGACCTTTCCTTCCCATGCATTACACTCTCACCCATTCCCTCTCTTTGTCCCCCCTCTTCCACTCTCTCCCTCTCTCTCTTTACCTCCCTCCATACATCTCTCTCNCCCACCCCCCTTCCTCTCACTCTCTCTATTCCCCCTCTATGTATCCTTATCAAACTCTTACATGCTCCCTCTCTACCCCCCTTTTTTGTTTTTCTCTCTCACATTATCATACACACATACACTCAGTCTTCACCTGTCTTACTCTTCGATAGGAATGTATGCGTATTCCTCTTAGGAATGCACACACTTTCTTTAGAACATGCCTATGTGGCATGTTGAGTGCACGTTATGGGTTTGATGAACCTGTCACATCAAGAACGCATGCGTCTTCCTATGAATGCTCACTTGTTCATATGTGACCAAGTTTTTGCTCACCCTGTTGCCATTTTGTCATCCATCAAATTCATGCACTTACCATTCATGTAATTATTTAACTAACTAGTTGTGGATCTATTATAAAAGTTATAAGAAATTCATTCATTGTCTGAAAAAAGTGAGCAATCAATTATGATCTATTGTTATTTTTCTTGTTCTAGGATTTCATTATTTGTTTATCTCTATTCTATATCATATCTCCCTCATCACAATCTCATCCTGATTCACCGTCAATTTCCTCCAACATGTGGTAAATGCAATGTGTACCATTTTCTATTTCCAAATCAATATCGTTTCTTACATTTGATGGTATGATGGGTGTGACATATAGCATTCCTGAGGCCCCATCAAAAAATAAAATTTGTGAATTTTTAATGATAATAAAATGAAATGAAAAGAAAAATTAAATTTAAAACACAATCAAAATTTATAGGTTAATTTATTTATTACATTTAAATGTCACAGATCTAAATCTAAATGAACCAAACATAAATCTAATATAAATTATAATAATAGTATCTCAGAGGGGAACCACTTTAAGGGATTCTCAAGAAGCATACTATACATATCTTCATATGACAGTATTTTGTTTTAACGTTGGAATTGGTGAAGAAAGTAACAACTTTCATGAATTGATGGATTTATTTAGCTAGTCATGAAGCTTGCCGAATTTCACATTATGACCCTTCTATTATGAAGTTCTCAATCTACTAACATCTTTGTTTTATATATATATATATATATATATATATATATATATATATATATATATATATATATATATAAAAGGACAAGACTTAAAATGGATGTAGTGCATAATATAATATAACCATGAACCATACGAATGTGGATTTTACATTTTTTTATCTTATTTTTTGTATAATTGTAAATTTTCAAAGATAAAATATAAATGTACTTTTCATAATGCCATTTTTTTTCTTTTTGAAGAGACTATTGATGTCACTGAATATAAACAACTTACAATTTTTTGGTGATGAAGTATTGGACATAAGGGATTAAAATCAATTATGAATATCATGGGCATTTAACAATGTATTTTTGTTATACTAATTAAAACACTAAATTTTTTTCTTTGAAAAAAATACAATAATAATAATTACATTACAAATTTATTATCTTAAAAATATGAAATATGAACTCATTTCTATATATTGCATATTAAAATTAATTATTGGACAAAAATTAATTAAAAATATGGAATCTTATTGCTATTTAAAAAGGTGAAGAGAATGTAAATTTATTTTAAAATGCAATTTCTATACACACATCAAATCTTATCTTAACATTATTTGTAATTTAAATTTATATCATTTTGACCATTTAAAATATCAATATGATTGGTATTGTAGAAATATTTTGAAATTAATATTTAATCTAGGTATATTTTGAATATTTTAAAAGAAAGTACTTTTAATTCTCACAAAGATGATAAATTTTTTCATCTCAAGTTGTTTAGGAATTGTCTAGCTAAAATAGAAAAATATTTTTGGACTTCAAAATTAGGATTAATTACCTCCTAATAATATCTTAATTATGAAAATAAATGAAAAACTATATATAATAAAAATATTTAATACTACCATGTTAAATTTTTGGTTTCCTTGTTTCACTAGAAAATTCTAAAAAGAATGTTCTTATTTTAGCAATTTTCTTTTTCTATTCTAATCTAGTTGTAACAAAAAAAAAAAAAAAAAAAA
>ML806525.1:107202-132012 GCA_009831015.1 Picea engelmannii | reverse complement strand
GAAAGATAATTATCTTGGAAAAGTCAAAAAGTCTAATATATAGACTTGTCCAAAATTTTAGATAGACCATACGGACAACTCATTAAACTTATCTTGTGAGATTTTCCACTACGCTCGCATAGTATGGCTTAGAATAAAACCTGCAAGCATGGTTTAGAATCAAAGCCGCGCTGTATGTGGCTAATTTCCACACCTACTCTATAAATTGGTCCATGGTCTAACCGGAGTTGAAACTTTGATCTTTCTACCGCTGGACAAATATTCAATTCCGGATTTAAAGCTAGACCACAGCCCAGGTATTTTGTTACTTTCTAAACTCGCTTCTTCCGCGTAGTGATACTCCTGACAGGACAAAGTTTCGTTTCGTTTTAATATCCGGTAAATCTGTAAATCGCTTCTTCCGCGTCTTCGGAGTACAAGTCTGGTTTCGATTTTAATATCCCGGAAATTTCGATGAACTTGCAGGATATCTTTTGAAAGGATATAATGTGCATAGCATATCCATTGAGTCATACAGAGCGAGGGAAATTTCGAGGAAGTCGCATGGTATCTTTGGATTTGATGGGAAAGTATATTCTACTCATGGCTATAGTATGTATTCATTGAATGATAAAGAAAATATATATAATTTTAAATTCGGAATTGGCGTGTTCAGAGATGGAAAACGTTTCCCATTGGCGATTTTTTCGCTGCGTATCACAACGGTTGAGAGACCAGAATCTGTAACAAAGATGTGAGACCGTAGTGTAAACGTAATAAAATCACACAAAACAATTAAGGAAATTTCAGAATGAAAGGAATGTTTAGTATTAAATGAACACAAGGGAAGAATAATATTCAATTACGAACATACAATGGAAACGTTAATCAATTTTAGTGAAAAACGAAGAGACGAGTTAAATGAGTAATATTTAACTTGTAGTTTAACTTCTAGAAGTTTGATTGATATGGAGTTTTGAAAAAGGAAGATTCAAAAATAAATTTTTGGAGTTTACAAATTATTATTATTATTATTTATGATTGTAATGTTTTTAAATTTATTTAAATGATTTGTAAAATTTTGATTGATAAGGAGTTTTGGAAAAGACCATTTAACAATAAAAATAAAAATAAAAATTGGAGTTTAAAAATATTATTATTATTATTTAGGATTGTCATATTTTTAAATATTTATTTAAATGATTTAGAATATTAATATAACCTTTATTTAATTGATTTAAAAGATGAATATTATAATGATAAGGAGAAAATATAAATATAATAAAATAAAATGGTTTTATCCATGTTTTAACTTGATTTAAAAGATTTAAAAAGTTAAACTTTATTTAAATGATTTAGAAGATAAACATTATATTGATAAGGAAAAAATATTCATATAATAAGAAGTTCTTATCATTAACTTCACTTTTTACAAAATAAGAGGACACAACTTTCCAATAAACAACTACAAGCTATCCTTACCGAAATATGGTTAATTATAGAAGTAATTAAAGAAAAAAATACTTAAGGGGTTTGATTTTGATGTCAACCTCTTAAAACACTTCAAATATAGTCATCAAAATACCAAAAACCTTTGAGAATTTTGTTTCAATGGAAATTAGATTTAGTGGTTGGCTTTTCCATATAAAAAAAATACTTTTACAAGTAACAATCTTTTTTTCAAACATGTTTAGTTATATATTTAAAATAATAATTGGATATTGTTTATCAACAATTTTTTAAATATATATTGAATGAAATATTTATATGATTAAAATTTAAAAACAATTAAAAATAAAATTAATTTTTACTATAAAAATAATGATTCAATATTGTTTTTTAACAATTTTTTAAATATATATTGAATAAAACATTTTTATGATTAAAATTTAAAAACAATGAAAACAAAATTTATTTTTTAATAAAATTTTATATATTTTATGTATAAAATGATAAGATTTAATCTTATTTTCTTTAAAGTAATGATTAACATTAAAATTTATTTCTATATTTATATTTTTGGAATTTGATTTTGAAATTGGATATTAAGACACTCAAAACAAGATATTTATATTTTTGGAATTTGATTTTGAAATTGGATATTAAGACACTCAAAACAAGATATGTTACTTTAGAAACCTTAATTTCACAAATATTGCGTTTAAAATTAGGAGATTCCTAACTATATTTTACGATTATAGATCTAGAACCAATATTTTTACTTTACAAACCTCAATTTTGCAATTAAATTTTAATCATATTTAATACATATGGTTAAAATATTTAAAACTGTTTAATAACATTTTAGAAGTAGTTTATATTCACTTCTTCGTAATCATAAATCTTTTTAATTATATAAATTATAAATATTATTATGGTTGAATATATTATAACCCTCAAAATTATAGAGAAGAATTTTGTTTTTATATTTATAAATATTTTTAAATACAACATTTCCAAAAATTTATCAAAAATATTTAATATTAGATATAATTTGTACTTAAATTTCTCATTATTAATTTTTTTTTTTAAATAAAAAGAGGATAAATCTTATTATAAAAAAAAAAGACATATGTCATCAACTTGTCACCTTAATTGAAACCGAAACACGTGGCCACCTGTTATACTTTTAGCCAAAAAAATCATTCGCCATTTGCCCTGCCAAATGGAAACCAGAGCAGGTGGTAGATGTTTTTCTTGACATATCTATCTTTGGAAGCTAAAGAAAACTAACATCTGATGGAAAAAGAAAACTAGACAAGAATTATGCAAAGTCCTAGTACATAAAACTAGATAAGAATTATGCAGAGTACTAGTACAGAATAAAAAGAAGTTAATCATTGGCACCAGGAGGTCTATCGTCCAAAGCTCTAGGGAGAGTGTCATCACTAGGCTATAGCACGAAGGGTTGCTCATAGGTCAGGAAACGTTACTTGGCCGATGCATTCTAGAATGCGTTGAACATCATGTCAATCTGCTTGCTAATGAGGGTGTCCCGATGAAGTTGGTCCACCTTGTGGCTTCTGAGATCGAAAATGAGCTCCAGTTGTTCCGAGCTGAAGAGAATGGGGGGATTTGGGTCGAATTCCATAATTGCATTTAGTGGTGGAGGTGCCAATATGGGGAGGTTCTCCTGCATGGTGTCGGTGGCACGATCCTTGAACACCTCATCTCTTGTATCATCTTCGTTGGTGTTATCCTGGAGGGAAGCGCTTGGAGCCGTGTGGAAGAGTTCCTCTGGGAATTCCTCCTCACAATTCATGTAGCGCCTTTCATGGCAGCCTGGGCACCTGTACTAGTTTTTCTAGTGCTGGGGAACTGTAAATCGTCTAGGACCATGTAGAGGAGGGATTCTGGTGGAAATTGGATGGGTTCCTCCAAAAATTCCTCCTTGACATAGGTCATTGGTGGAGTTCATGGCCTCTCTATGCGTTGTGTTTTTGCAATGGACAAGGCTCGTTCCAGTTGATGCAGACATCTTTGTCAGGCAACATAGTTGTACTAGGAAGGTCCACGTCTCAACTTAACTCTCTCTCTCGGCATGGCTGAGCCAGGAGGGCAAATAATCCATTGAATTACTGCCAGCAGAACCCACTGCACAATAGTCCAATTCTCAGAGCGAGCAAGGTGGTGGATCTCGAAAGGAAAATAATGCCAGCCAGAGCTGGATGAGAGAGATAACCCTGGGGTGGACATGACCAATATACTTATCTGACTTCTACCATTAATCGCCAAGACAAACATTAACCAAGCTCGAAAGAGTTGTCCTCCCTTCCTCTACAAGTAATTAAGGTCACCCTCCATTCAAGACCGAGGTGAGGGACGATGAGTGACCATATTTATGGATGAAGTCCTGGAAGGGATGCATGGCCTCCTTCCGCTACTTGGAACCCCATCCAGGAAAAATTCTCATTATTATATTCCTTTATCCATATAATATATTTTATTGATAAAAACAGGTGAACACCTCCAAATCCTAAATGTACATGCTCTAGAATCCATGTACAACCATAAGTAAGTAACACAAAAAATAAGCATTTAATAGAAAGAAAAAAGAAAAAAAGAAAGAGAGATGAGGGAGGAATAGTAGAAGTAGGAGGAACTCCACGATATATTTTCTCTTGATCACTTGGTAGCATGTGCATGAAAAAAAGATTAAAACTTCACTAAGTGTGTTTTTCCTCAAAAGAGATGAGGGGTAATGTAAAGTAATAAAATCAATATGAATATTTTTGAAGACACATAAGTATTTTTATTATTTTTTATACTTGTAGATTTTTAAAAATAAAAATATATTTTATATAATTATAATGTTCAACTTTTTGAGTGGACACTTTATTTATCATTAAGGATAAAATAATATGTATGATTTGAAAAGAGTATGATTAAAGATAGAAATGAAAAAGTTGAAGGACAAAAGGTAGTAGAGGAAATTAATCAAAGGAGACTAGGTAAAGAAATAAAAAATAATTAAAGATGGGGAAGAGAGAAAGAAATGTTGAGAAAAATATTAAAGAGATATAGCCAATGATTATTGGAAAAATTAAAAAGAAATGATGAAGATGAAATTAAGAATTTAAAGTAAGAAAAGAGGGTTAAATGAGAAAGAAAATCAAAGATGGCAATTGGAAAATATAGAATAGGAGAAAAACAAAGAAAAATAATTAGATTAAAAAGAAAGATCAGTGACCAAGCAAATGAATGACGCTCAATGAAGGAGGGGTTTCCATGATTGGCTAAGTTTGTATCCATCTTCATGATTAAAATTATTTGGGTGCTTCTAGATTTCTAGAGCTTCTTGAATGATACTGATGGAGAAAACTAGATTTTGTGGTTTGTGTCACCTATCTTTTATTTGAGTTGGGATTTGAAGGATATCCTGATTTGTACTATGTATGATTTGTCACAAGAGCAAGGGATTTGGTAGACTTGTGGGCCAACATAGGGTCATATTTTCTTTGGGCATTTTGAACAAATGCTTAATGGTTTTATATAAATTGAAAAATGCTTTGATATTCTTCTGGGCTATAATTCTTGAAATGTGAATAGTGGTACCCTAGATGTAACATAAAGAGAGGTGAGCATCCGGTGGGAAAAGGGATGGAGGATTTTTGGATTTAGTGCCTTAGTTAAGTGGGATTTCTCTTTCTCCAGGAGATGAGGAGAGGAGTTTCTAATGACTCGAGTGACCAAAGTTTTTAACATAAGAGATCTTGATTGTGCTTTTGTTTCTCATTTAACCCTTGTTTCTTACCTTTACTTATTAATTGCATCTTCATCATTTCTTTTTAATTTTTTCGAATAATCATTGGCCATATCTCTTTCGTCCTCTTTAATATTTTACCTTTTCATAGACTATATTTTGGTTCCAACGGCTACTTTTTTCTTCCAACCCTTTAAATTCTACCTTGAAGCATACTCTTTTCAAATCATACAACTTATTTTGTCTCTGATGATGAGTGAAGTGTCCACTCAAAATGTTGAATGTCTCAAAACATTGTACACAATTTAACTCCAGACTGATTACATAGCAACTATGACAAACTATGAAAACACACACCAAAATTAAAATAGATCTCTGAACAAAAAAATAAATCTCTTACTCTATAAATACAAAATCAGGTAAAAATAAATAAAAAAGTTTTAATAAATCTTAAATGTACAAAGAGATGTGTTAAACCTTTTGCCAGGTGAGATAGCTAAAGAGATAAAGGCTCCATTATAACTCATGTAATACACGTGTCTACTAAAAAAATCTATGTACAACCATAAATAGGTTATAACTCATGTAATACAAGTGTATACTACAAAATCTATGTACAACCATAAATAGGTTCCATGAAAACAAATAGTGTTTACTTTGATTATTTCTAATAACGCAAGTTTTAAACATATTAACAAATATCCATAAATGCTATAAGATAAAAAGGCCTAGTCGAAAGAAAATGAAAGAGCACAAAGTAGTAGGAGTAGAAGATCTTTTATGATGAGCTCTCCATAGCCAATGCTCAATCAATATAATGAAAGATTCAAACCTCCCTAATGTGTGTTCTCGTTAAGCGGAGGTGACCACTAAATATTAACACCAACAGAAAGGATGAGAAAAAAATATGGTGGGTGAGATGAGAAAGCGGAAGTACGCTACGATGATTTAGAGAAACGTGAACTATTCGTAGTAAAAGAACAATTTGTCGTGAAAAAGGTAGAGAAAGTAGGGTGAGTAGTCTACCCACTACAATCAATACCAATCCTTATCCTCCATGATTGGCATTGGATGACTCTTGTAAAGTAATTTAATCAAATCAATATATAAAAATAAAAAAAAATTTAATAGAAAGGAAAACATTATACATTTTTTTAAAGATTTTAGAAATAAAAATAGATGTTTGAAAAACAAAAGAGTTATCTTATTCGAAAAAACCAAAAGCAAGAAGACATAGACATTTGTTTTATATGAAAAGAAGATTTTAGAAAGAAAAATAAATTTATAAACAACAATTAAGATCTCTTACAAGTAAAAAGTGTTATATAGAGATCAATCAAGAGATTGATTCATCATCTCAACTTTCAGGCCAAATCAAGTACTAGTTGATCTACTATGATCATCCAATGGTTCCTCTATCTCATTAATGGAAAATATTGATCCAATGTATTATTTATTTAATGTTTGATTGATCAATATGAAAATAGATGATAAGACAAAAGTTGGAGAATATGATTGTAAAGTAAACATGATGATATTATAGACATATCAAGCAAGAAACTCAACAACAAAATGATCTATAGATGATAAGACAAAGGTTGGAGAATATGATTGTAAAGTAAACATGATGATATTATAGACATATCAAGCAAGAAACTCAACAACAAAATGATTTGTAAAGGAACTAGGTGGAAATCATTCATATACTATCTAAAATCAGTTTCCCCACATTATTTGTTATGGAATAGAATTAGATGGAATTCCTTGAGAAATCAATCACTCAGTTTCCCCACATTATTTGTTATTGAATAGAATTAGATGGAATTCCTTGAGAAATCAATCACTCAATTTCCCCACATTATTTGTTATGGAATAGAATTAGATGGAATTCCTTGAGAAATCAATCACCCAATTAACACTAGAGGGAGAGGTCTTGATATCCTCCTCCTTAGGTTCTATTTAAAGGATACTCTTCGGATTAAGAAAGAATAGTTAAACATTTGCTATATATCAAAAGAAGAAATCAGAACGAAGGATAGATTTTTCGATAACATTTTTTTTGTTAGTTGATAAAGAAAAAAGGGTTTATAGATATCAATTAAGAGACGTAATCCTCCTATCAACTCAATTATATCAAATGGAGAGATAGCTTCAACATAACTTTTTATTTATCAATACAAAAATTGATGCTAAAATAAAGGTTGGAGAATATGATTTTAAATTAATGAAGAAAATATTATACACATGAAAGAAGAAAAAGAAAGGCCATATTAAAAAATTTTGGAAAGAAATTAGGTGGAAATTATTAACACACTCTCTAAAGTTATTTTCCATACTTTCTTTATTATGGAAAAAAATTAGATGTATGGTATTGAAGAATCAATCACCTACAGACCACTATAATCAATGGTCTCGATATACTACCCTTAGTTTCTATTGAAAACATACTCTCAAGAGATAACAAGAACACTTATACATTTTCTATGAAAACATACTCTCAAGAGATATCAAGAACACTTATACATTCTCTATACGAGGGTGGAATATTTCAGAAAGAAAAGTTAATTGTTAAACAAAAAAAAGTGTTGTCTTACTCAATAATGCCAAAATAGACTATAGATATCAATAGGAGACGAAATATTTCTCTTAACTTATTAAACCGAATCAATATATCATTCTTTATTATCATCTTGTTTCATCTTTTAGAAGAACATGATGTTGTTTTTTCAAACACAAACTCAAAAGTAATGTCTTATTAAGAATGCCAAAAGAGACTAGACATATAAATATGAGACAAAATCCTTTTCTTTACTTGATTAAACCAAATAAAGATATGGTTTCTCTATTATCATCTTGTTTCATCATTTAGAAGAAGAGCATGATCTTGTTTGTTCAAACAAAAAAGAACATCAATAACTATGCTAGAGGTTGTCTCCCTTCCCAATTGATGTTGAACTCTGATATAATGTTCAAACAAAGATAAATGTTGGAAATATGATTGTAAAGTAATCATAATCATATTCAACACATCCAAAGGAAGAAAGTTAAAATTGAATTTTTTTGACGTGAAACTAGATTGAAATTGTTCACACACTATCTAAAATGAGTTTTCTTACTTTCTTTATTATGAAAATGAATCAAATTGAATCTCTTTATCAATGATCACTTAACTACCACTAGATGGTGAGGTACCTATATCCTCCTCTCTAGGTTATATCTATAGGAGATAAGGTGATATCTTTAGCATTCAATGCAAATTTCTATGTCTTGGGCAAGATCTAGAGGAAACATAGAAGAATAAAAATATTTGAATTGAAGAGTGAGTGAAGAGGAAACAAAGAGTATATAACTTGCTAGCTAAGTAGTATTAATATTTTTTATTGTTATCTGGATACAAGGAACCCTATTCTAATTTCTATCGTTGAAAAAGGTCTCCTCTTGTGTTTACGAAAATAATAAACGAGCTAGAGGGTATTGACTCTTTAATGAATTCAGATGGGATGGAAGGAAAATACCCGTCAAATTTGATTTCGAGACAACTAATGTTATACAGATGGTGAAAATTGTGTTGTATAAGCCTTGTAGATCAACATTTGACGAGTCAGCAACTATTATATGCACCCACTCTTCAACGGATCAGTAATGGAAATCAAATTGAAAAAGTTTTCATCAACCCCTTAGCGCTTATCTATAAATGAGACCAACTTTTTTCTTTAAAAACATCCAGGATGAAATGAAAATGGCGTGAGAGATGTTCAAAACGTGTATAACACTTATTCCAAAGATTAAGATGCGACGAAATGGCTGCTTTAGAAGTTTCTCCCTCTCACAATGATATAGTTCTACTTCTATGTAAAGAAATACCTTTGATGTTAAAGACAATAAAAGCTAACAAATACACAACGTTAATAATAATATTGGGATTTGGAATTTTGAGTTAACAAATATTTGGATTTTGTTAAGTAGAATTGAAAAGAATAATTAAAAAATTATTAACTAAATTTTATATAGTTTCAATAAATTTATAAAACACAACTTAAGATATAAAAAATTAGAGGATTTTATGAACCATATACAACATTGTCACATAGAAAACATTCGAAAAATGTATTAATTAATAAAAAGTACCCATCTCTATAAATGTTATAAATGTTGGTGGATGGGTACTTTGTTACAATTTTTTTTTTGGGTAGTATTGAGAAAATCTTTTAGTAATCATATATATATTTTTTTTTTTATAGATATCAATGTAGGTGCAAGGTTTTGGATTTGAATTGAGAAAAGGTAATAATTCAAAGAAATTGGTGTCCATTCACTTAAAAATATGTTTAGTTATATTAATAATAACAAATTCATAAAAAAATGGTTGAATGAAGATAATGTTAAATAGTATGTTCCACAATGAAAGAAATATAACTAAATGAAAAACAAACTATAAACCATGTTCTTTAGTTTTCACTGTAACACTAGGTTCATTTTGCTTAATATATATTTCCAATATATTTCTAAGCATATTGTGCAAAACTAGTTGATTTCCTTCTTGTGATAAATGAATATCTTAAAACTGATTGCAATTACCAATAATTGGCATTAGAAACGAAGGTATTCATCTTATTAGACTATACCCAATATTGTTTCGTATGAATTTTAACTCAAAGAATTATTCGAAGGATGCTCAAAAAGGATATATTTTACCTACTATATGTACCGTTATATTCTTCTAATAGCTTCAAATTTATTTTTTTGAATTTATGAACTACTTAGAGCCTCACTACACTTTTTTCACTCTTCCCATTGTTGGTGTTTGTTGGTGTTTGCATTGATAGCAGTTTTCATGTTATAGATTAGGATAGGTTCAAGACTAGTGTTTACTCTCCCACCATGCACATTGTGTCTTTCTACCATTGTCTTCACCAGTAGTCTATGCTTCATCATGCATGTGATAATGATGCACCTATGACTTCACCATTGGTGGCTTGAATCTCTAAGTAGCATTAATGTGATATAATTATTTAGAAATCAAACCTAACATATATTGTTGTTGTTAAAAGAAGAAATTGGCATCTTCCAACCTAGGTTCAAATTCCACTGTTATATGTAACCCATAAATAATTTTTTATTATTAAAACTATATACTCTCACAATTTCGATGTAAAAGATGTTGGTACAATGTTAATAACTTAATATTGAAAGAAATGAAACCATTGAAGATCTCTAAAACATTGTTTCAATACTAAACCCTCCAAAATAATTTGATATCTTTCATAATTATTTCCTTACATACTTTACAATCCTTAATATGGTAATTTTATGGATTTGAACATATTCAATATTCTACCTAATGGATTCATGTTATTAGAATTTGACAACACCAATTTTCCATGTTAACATGATCTTAAATTAAACAAGAAATAACACTTTTAGTTAAGAGTTTTGATAAACCTATGCAAGAAAACAAATAGAAAGAGAATCTAAAACATAATAATAACAATTGAACATGTACACAATATACAAATATTTAACTTGAAAACCCTTAAACTAGGAAAACTAGCTGAGCTCTGCATTTTTCTCTATCTCATTATATTAATTCAATTCAATTGTTGACCATACAAATATTCAGGTATTTTGTAGTATCCAAATCCATAATCATTATCCTATATTATATTACAACCATAATACCTTAATCAATATTATATTAATATTATATTATAATGGGATAAAATCATTGGCTAAAACAATACATAATGGAGCAAAAAATTCTTCCTTCAGGGCTCTTCACACAAACCTTGAGATGGGTATCCTACTAGTTCCCAATGCCCCCCAACCAAGGGAGAAGGATCCCCCTGAACCTGCTTCATTGAGAAATCAAACCGTAGACCCCCTCTAGGATGTGACTATCTCTACCTATAAAGAATAGAACACCACATAATGGTGTATGCAATTAATCCTCATGCCCAAAAGAGAGTCATCGATTACGCAGGCTATTGACACGACCTAGCATTTCAGGCAATAAATCATGGAACCAAAAATGACAATAACACACCTTGTAATTAATCAAAAAACATTAATCATCAACCAGGACAAGACGTTCATAACACGGGCTATATCCAAATTGCTGGGAAAATCGAAGCATAAAACACAGAGAACAAATCCGCCATTGAGGTGGAAAGAAAATCGCAGTTAAGCATTAGATTAAATGCAGAGATGAATCTGCCATTGAGGAAGAAAGGAAATTTCGAGGAGATTCACGTGCTGGGCGAATTGTGCATCTAAAAGAAATCGTAGAGGTATGAAATGAATTAATGCCAGGAGAATTTACATGCCGGGCGAAATTGCAATTGTTGGCCAATGCCTTTGTGCCAAAATGCAGAAGGAATCATGGGATAAAGGCAGGGAGATTTCACATTCGCTGGTAGTTTTCCTCATGGAAAATCGCAAAGGGTCCATGGTGAAGGAAGAAGGGAGATATATTATCGCTACTATATTAGATGATTGCTACAGTGAGAAGAAGGGAGATATTATCGCTACTGTATTAGATTATTGCTACAGTGAGAACAAGGATGCAATATTATTGCTACTGTATTAGATGATTGCTACATTGAGAACAAGGGAAAAATATTATCGCTACTGTATTAGATGATTGCTACAATGAGAACAAGGACAAAATATTATCGCTATTGTATTAGATGATTGCTACAGTGAGAGAAAGGACGAAATATGATGGCTAATGTATTAGATGATTGCTACAACCAAAACAAGGGCGAAATATTATCTCTACTGTATTAGATGATTGAAACAGTGAGAACAATGACGAAATATTATCGCTACTATATTAGATGATTTCTACAGTGAGAACAAGGAGAGATTCACGCTATCAACAGAAGCAAGGAAAATTAAATCATGTGCCCCATGTTTACATGAGTGAGGTCGGAATAAGATAACTATATCTCATTATCACAGTGGAAAAAATAGTGCATAAAATCATAAACATACCCATGCAAAACCAGAACCTATATGTATAGTTATTGATTAAAATGATTTAGGAAGTAAATAAACACAACTCATATAGGTCCAATCTAACAAGCACTTAGCATGGGCAGTTAAGAAAAAGGAATTTTGCATACACCAGTGAAAATGCTTGCTCCAGTATCTTACAGAGTAAAATTTATTTTAAAAACCCTAACACAGTTTAATTTCAAATAATACAAATCACATAATATTCCATGTAATAGCTTCCAACAGAACTAAGGCCTAGATATCGGATGCGATGGTTCCCTCAGATAATTTGTTCTATTACAATTTGATATCAAATTCATTTACAGTGCATGGTGATATTCAATTAAACTCATTACAATCAATCTTATCAAAATTACCGATCTAAAACACATTACCGTAACCGAAGACGTAGGAATGGATATGTTCTTCCGCACTAGCACTTCCGCACTAGCACTTCGTCTGAAATCCCACTCGCTAATCTGTGAGACTTCGTTGGTACCTCCCAGCTGACACTAGGGGTACTCTTCTTCCTCATTAGCCCCCGAGTGACAAAGGCGCCCCACACACAAAACCAGAAATCCTCTAGCTCCTAGCTCACCTGACAAGGTAGAGCCACCACTGTCTCTCAAGCTAGGTATTCCAACTATCACAAGTAAAACCAGTTANCCATTACTCATCTTAGCCGTGTCTTTTATAGAATTTCCTTAGTGACACATTTCCATTTGCACATTTAATTCATTTTTTAAATAATTAGTCATGAATTATTCCCCCCCATACACTTGTCACCCTTTCGCATAGATTCATAAGTAAATCCACAATTTATTTTAATTAAAAGTCAATTTCCCTCACCCATCCTAAAACCTCTCCTAAAATCACTCCTACTATCCCTTTATTCCTAATTAATGACTGACACATTTCTAAAACTGAGTTGAGTTAAAATATGAATGTTCTCTAGTTAGACTAGTGTTAACTAGACTCTAGATACCTTTCTATGCTTACACATTCTTTTATGATTTATTCATTTCTTATTTTAAATTCTAATTTTGTCTTTTCTGTACACGTGTATTGTATTAATTCTTTAGATTTATTTCATCTCTCTTAATCTCTTAAATTGGTTTACCCTTTTTCTTATTTTATCTAATTTGTAATTTAGTTTTAGTAATCTCATCAAGAATTAGACTTAGGCTTAAATTCAAATAGACTTAGAACTTGATTTAGGGGTATAAAATTAATAGTTCCAATCCTTAATTAATTAATTAAATCCATCAATGTTTAAAGATTTGACAAGATGTAAAAAATCCCTCAAGGTTTTCTAGGCCACCTAGGTTCATTAGCTGAAATTTTGTTACCCGACATGCCCTTCAAGATGCACTCCATGCTCCAAGGGTGCCACTCACCTTTGATTCAAATTTTAATTATGCGACGTGCCCTTCAAGACGCACTATGTGCTGCAAGTGTGCCACATTCCCTTGACTGATTTTGGTAGTTGTCCAACCGTTGGAGTCAAGACTCCATTCAGGCGACCTTGTGAGAGATTAAGGGATTCTAAGGAATAAAGACCCTGCCTTATTACGCACCTCTTAGAATCTTCGTCAGTGACTGTCACAGTCTTCCCTCACGACATTGTGGATCTCTCGAAGTAGGTAATCATTAACCCATAATTCGAGCCATGGCGGGAGTGCTAGTAGGTTGTGTCAGAGATGCTTCCTTACCTCTCCTTCAATATCTGGTTTTTGTTCATGCCCCTTTAGTCCTTATGTGAGTCATATTAGCAAGCAATCATTAGCCTGCATCCATCAATGAAAAATTGTCAATATTCCATAAACAACATCATAATATACTCAATCATATGTCTCATATGCATAAATGAAATACTCAAACCAATAAAATTCACTCCCTATCTCAATCCAGAGTCTAAGGAGGTCCATTGATGCCATCAACATCCTCAATCTGTCATGTTTCCTACACACTCAGGGTAAACTCGTCAATAGCATATGTCAATACATAAATATCAAATAACATAACATCATAATCCATCAACATCAACATCATAATCCATAAGAAAAACATACAAACATATACTAAAACTGGATCACTTACACGCAAGTGTCCTCAAAGAATAAGTCAATAACATGTACTCGCAAGAGTGGGATGTTACATCTATTTCTCTATCTTCAGCCAAGGAAGAGTATAAAGGGGTAATTAATATAACCATTTAGGCTATGTGGCTACATCATTTTCTGACTGATTTGGGAATCCAATTTCGTCGGCCAATCATCATTTGGTGTCACAACCAAATCACTCTGAAGTTCTACAAAGATCCAGCTCAGAGGCAGCGGACAAAGAAAATCAAGATACACATGCACTACATCCAGGACTTACTACACGAGGGGATCATCAACCTACAGTTCTATCCTTCAGTAGAACAAACTACATACATCTTCACGAACACCTTCATTGAGAAAAAGTTCAATTCTCTATGCAGTCGTATTGGAGTGAAGGACACAATTTCCTAGCAATTGTCGGTTCTTTTTTTTGATACATTGTACCTTGAGGGGGAGGTTTCCCATGAGGTTTTCCTTGATTCCTTGTTTATTTCAATGTGTCTTTTGTTTTCAATTACCTAACATGGCCTTGTTGCCAGGACCCATTCTTTTATTTTCACCATAGTCATGTTTAGGGGGGTTGTTGGAGATACTTTACAAACATATAGAAATTTTTTTTTCTAAGGTTTTCCCTATGCTTATTAGTCATTATAAAGTCTCCTACATTTTAAGGAGAATATTTTTTTTCCTACATTCTAGGGGAATATTCTCTTTAGTTCACACTTTAGTTGGATCAGTTGAGTGGATTCTTGATGCCACATTGGTTCCATCACCATGAATCATTGGGGTCATCACTGCTAATGTGAATTATCCTTCAGATTATCACGATACTGGCATATTACTAATGCCATCAGTCAGTTAACGAAGTATTGAAAGACTAGTTGACTTAGACTAGGTGGTAGTTAATTCCCGTAACTATTGGTGTGTTTCTAGATCACTCTATACCACCACTATGGTGCATTGACTTCTCCTCCAGTGTAAATTATTTGAGTTATATAGATTATATTATGTGGAAATTATCATTCATTCATTTAGTTAATAAAATTTTTGGTTCTCTCTTATTTTTGTCTTTTCTCATTTCTTTTGCGAACTATGTATGTCCTTTTCTAACTAGATCTTATATGTGCAAGTTCATCCACTTTACACTATTATCGTAACCCTATGATGCATAATCAATCGAGAGGACCTCCTATTTTCTTGAGGGAAATAAACACCTCTACTCGTAATAAATTCTAGAGTTATTACTCTTTTATTTATTCAAAATTACAATACTAGTTGTAATCTAATTCTTTTCCTATATACACATCATACATAAGGATAAACAAAATAAAGAGAAATTTCGTTTAAAATATGAACTGAGCCGACTTACATAAGATTACCGAGCTCAACTAAGTTGTAGGGAACACCATGGCATCCATATGACGAATTTTCTACATTACAAGTATAATAAAATCAAAATGCAGTAGTTCATAGTGAGGCAAAGACCCTTCTTACTCCCAACTTGCAAAGAAAACTCCAGAATGATCGACCCAATACAATGGAAGTGCGGTAACAATGAAGAGTTTTCTTCGTTCAAAGAGCTCTTTGGCACCTCCATCCCATTGTTTTTACTGTGCGCTGAGCATGTAACACTCAAAATCAGTAAGGGAATCTGAAATCATAAACATGGACAATTGTATTGGTTCAAATGTTGTGACAACAAGCCACACGTAAAACGAGTTAGGTAAGTAGTAACTTTGTTTCACCTAGGGCACCCTTACGCATGAAGTTGTGTGGGAGGTAGCTTTGAAGGCTACACCATTAATCACTTGGCGCAAGTTATGACAGTAACAATTCATTTGTATTTAAAAGATGCATAAAAAACCTTATAAAAATATAACCTTTACTTATTCCTTCCGTGGGATAAACAATGTGAAACATTTAGCGCTAGGGTTATATTTTAGTTGTTGTTTAGTAAAGTAACAATGGTCGGTGTAATCCTTGGTAACTAGATTTGGTATGAAATACCAAATTCATAGGAATCCCTTGGGTATTCGAGTTTCTTACTTGAACAACCAAAGTATTATTCTTGATTTTAAGTAATAAATAATTCTAGTGGGAGTTTCTTATTGGGATATATAGTTATAGATTATGAGGTAACCAATAGTTAAACCTTATAATCATTAAATCAAATAATGTTATATTAGAACCTACTTGTCTATATTGGAAAAGTGAAGAAAAAACAAATTATGGTGGAAAACATAGGTGTGTTACACTCTCTCTCTCCTCTTTTTTATTCTCACTCTCATACTCTCTATCTCCCTAGCCCTCTTTCCCTCTCTCTGTCTCTCTCACCCTATTTATCTTTCCCCCAATTGTAGTGTCCCCAAGGCCGAGCCTCGTTACAGATCATGATAGATGCAATGAATTGTAAATGTGTTCTATAGGCTGGTGAGCCAAGTTTTGTATAAGCTGGAAGGCTTATGTGGTTGTTAGGCCAGGAAGCCTAAGTGTTTGAAGGCCATGAGCCTGTTGTTGTACTTGTATGTATGCAGAATATTTAATAAAATATAAACACCGCTAGGTGCAGA
This sequence comes from Picea engelmannii, assembly GCA_009831015.1. Lineage (NCBI taxonomy): Eukaryota > Viridiplantae > Streptophyta > Pinopsida > Pinales > Pinaceae > Picea > Picea engelmannii. The sequence goes on along the minus strand of ML806525.1, from coordinate 115,159 downwards.
CCCACCACGATGAATGAGTGAAGGGGGACTGAGCGTCCACAGAGTGGACAAGGAACTAGGGGCTGGAAGGTGGGAAAGGGGCTAAGTGTTGAGCCTAGGGGCTAAGCTTAGGGGGCTTAAGCCTGGGAATAATATTTTAATATTATTCCAACAGATATGAGCATCATATGTTTTTATCCTAAGTCCTTTTTGGAAGGACACGTGAATCCCCAAGTGGTGGGAGGAACGCGTGCTGGTGGAACGCATGCAGTTCCATGGGTGACAAGTGTCAACCCTGGTGCATGCGAATAAAACGTCCAGGGTGAGCCGTGAGAAGGTTCGATTCCCATTTCCACCGGATTGTCTGAATGCGTACGGAGCTCTGAGCAGTATGACTAACCTGAATCCTGTAGAGAACCTTCGGGAGACCCTGTGACTCGAATGTCTGTGTCTGATTTTGAGAAATCCCCTGCGTGTAACCCTAGCCTATGAGAAGCTTATGTTCAATTCGGGAAAGAGTCTCTGTTTTCCCAGGAAAAGCTGAGCGAGCTTGTGCGTGGAACCTTGTTCAGAAATCTTGACCGTGAGAATATCCCGTGGCTACTGAACCAGTTCTTGGGAAGCCTGTGTCTGTTTTCCCTGTGTTTGTGGTGGCACGCAGTGCTTATCTACACTTGGCATACTGGCCAGAGTAAGCCTATGTTGAGCTTGTGTATGACTTCTCTCTAGGTGAGGGAGGTGGTTGATGTTGGAAGAGGCAGGTTGTCAGGCCTGCGAGAAACTCTTTCCAGGTGAAAGAGTTTGTTGGGAAGTGTTTTCTTCCAGAGAGTGTCCAGCACCAGCTACGGGCTCTGAGACTTCCTGATCTGGCCTGTTGCCGAGACCCAGAGGGGGAGGTTAGCACTGATGGACTGTGCGTGTGAAGGTGTATACTCCCGGGTGGAACAGGCATGTGGGGAATGAGGGTCTGGTAGTAGTGGGCGTAAGATGGCATCTTTGGGAGGAATCCTTCCAGATATTTCTGTGTTGTCTTCTCTGTAACTTCAGCCTAGCCTAGGATTCCTTGCCTTGGGGTGGAGCTCGGTCCCAGCTCGGGGGTGACCCACTGTTGAGCTGATGAACAGTGTGGTCTAAGGCTGGGAGGTTCGTGGAAGGCCTGCACTTGGTTGGTGATTTCTATAGCTGTTAAAAGATAAGTATCTGAATTATGCTTTGATCATGTTTTGCATGACTGAGTTGTTTATGTATCATGTTTTCTATTGTGTATATGAATTAAATGATAAGGCTAAATGCTTGTTGAATATAGCAGTAATTCATATGTGTTACTCTGAGTTAAAAGTATTATTTTTCTTGAATGCATGTGGTTATATAATTCCAGTATGAGTTATGTAAAATTCCGTGTACAGACTGGTTAGGAGAGGTTTGAAAGCCTCGGTAGTGAAAAAGGTACATTACAAAGTGGTATCAGAGCCCAGGTTTCGACACTGAGCCTAAATGGGTCAGTGGAGCGGTATTTGGACTGAGAATGCGAGGGAAAATTGAGTTGGGAGGACCAATTTCGGACCCTGGTTTGCTCTGAAGCGTCAAGGAGACACTTGACGAGTTTTTATTAAGCTCAGGAGGTATAGCAGAGCTATGAAACCGCAGCCAGTATGGTATGAGTCCATAGGGAGAGAGGACTCCATGGCGGTGGTGTTAGAACCGTAGGATCTGTTCGGAAGGGAAGGAAAACCCTTGTAACCGTCAGATCTGGAGAATGTGCACAAGGTTTAAAGTCTTTAGATACTGCACAAGAGGTTATGGCCACACCAGGGGTTTAAACTCGGGAGGATCGTGAGTCGTAAGATCACTATGGAATTACTCGTCAACCGTCCAAGTTGACAGAAGTTGCACAGGGTTTAAGTCCTCATGGGTAGAGGAGAAGTCTCGGAGAGACGTCAGGATATTGGAGTCGCCAGGGTTTTAGAAGTTGAGAGAATGGAGACCTTGTGAGTCTCAAAACATCGAAGAAACCATAGCCGTGAATCTCGGGTGGACACGCATCAGAAGATCCGAAGAGAGTCGGAAATCGGCGTATCACAGTTCTCAAGTACACAGAACTCTTGTCACTTGGAATCGCGATCCGCGATTTACCGACACGATCGGGATCGTTCATTTAGAGGACATGTGGCAGAGATCTGCGCCATTGGAGAAATCTCGACAAGGAGCCAAACCTGTCGGAGGTTGGAGTTCATCGGGATATCGGGGATCCCGGTGACGAGTGACTCATGCACTTTGAAATTGTGACCCGCGAAACCCCGATCGGTGGAGAACAACTATCAGTCATAGTGGGACTGAGAGAAGCACCGTCAGCTGGACGGAGGTCAAAATCTCATCGGGAAATCGGGGATTCCATTGTCAAGAGTTTTGGCACATTTCAATTCATGAAACCCCGAAACCCCGATAAGGGACATAAGATGATGGTCTTATAGCAGTTGGTTGTATGGATTAAAGGCTTAGTCGGTGGAGGCTAAGACGACAAGGTAACGCATCAGAAAATTGGCAAATCAGGGAAAGTCCCGATAGAAGAGTCATCCATCGGAAATCAGGATTCGGGAAATCGGGAATCGTGAGGACAAGGAGTCCATGCATTGTGAAACTCCGAACCCAGAAACCCCGATGAGAGGTTTGATTACGGTCACAAGGTAGAGGTCACATGGACCTCGGCATAGCCGGGGGGTTAAGGCAAAAAGGCGCATCGACAAATCGGGGATCGGGAGTTCGTGATGACAGGAACTCATGTCGTCGGGGATCACGAAACCCCGATACCCGAAACCTCAATCGGGAAGATGTACCCGTAGACACCTAAAGAGCACCACGTGCTAGCGAGTGTGAAGAAAAGGCAAGAGGGGTGGGACCCCAATGACATCACCAAAGGTGACGTGGACCTTCCGGAACACGCTATGTCCCATCACAGTTAAGGGCGACAGCAGTGCTGTGGGGGTCAGAGTTAATTAAACCCGAAATTTTGGATTTTGGGGAATTGTAGTAAAAGGGAGTAGGAGGTCACTATTTCATAGTGAACTTCCGGGTACCGAAAACCCAAGGTTCCGAAACCCAAAGTACTGAGAAACTAAAGTTTCAAAAACAAGAAATTTGCAGAGCCTATTGAGAGCTCGGAAAACTTATTTTAAAATCGAAATGTCTTTTATTTTACTCGAATTGGCTTATAATATTGTGGTTGTTCGTGAAGGTTTAATGGTGTGACAATTTTAAATTGAATTTCACAGTGCATGTGCAGAGTTCAACGAAGGTCAGAACCCCAGTTAATCAACGCCGAGTATGGAGTGGGGAAAAATGCAGTTTACCCCTGAAATAGAAGATGAACGAGAAGGAAAGGATGTTAACCTGGGAGTCGAAGGATCGAACTCTAATGGGCATGGAAAAGAGATGGATAAGGAAGTACATATGATGAAAATCATTGAAGGGCTGCAAAGAGAGGCCAAGGAGCATCGAGCTGATAGCTGAAAGCTCTTGAAAGTTAGGGATCGGCAAGGGGCATTAAACTTAAAAATTTTAAAGAGTCTAGAAAGAATAGAGAAGAAACTTGAGAAGGGAAGAGACTCAAGTACGACAGAGAGTCACAGAAATCATGAGAGAAGAAGTAGATCGAGGAGTGGTAGGTGACATCGCATTCACTCCCAAAAACATTCGGACAGGGAGACACACAGCAGTTCGAGCCCGTCCCCTACCAGAAAACATCGGAAATTTCAAAAAGAGGAATTGAAAGGAGAGATGAATAAAATTAAACCTCCAACATTCGATGGAGAACATAAGAAGGAGGAAGATGCCGAGACATGGTTGCTGGGCATGAAGAAATACTTCCAACTGCAGAAATATTCTGCCCATGCAGAAGGAAGAATTGCCATGTACCAACTGAAAGGAAAAGCCTCCATGTTGTGGGATCAGTTTGTGCAGGTGCAACACATCAGAGAGAAAGAGGTCACTTGGAAGGAATTTAAGAGGTATTTCGAGAAGAAATACCTGACTAAAAGATACTATGACAGAAAGATGAAGGATTTCTTTGAACTCAAGTTGGGCAGTATGACCATTGATGAGTATGAACAAAATTTTTTGGAACTACTGAAGTATGTTCCATTCATCAAGGACGAAGCTGTTAAAATTCAGAGGTACCTGAGTGGACTGCCACCTTCCATTGGTGACAAGATTCAATATGATGATCCTAAGACCATAGAAGAAATCATACGAAGGGAGAAATGCCTATATGAACAACAAAGAGCAAAGCCTACCTTTCGGAAGGCTTGGGATGACCAGAAGAGGGTCAAGAAAGAAAAAAGGCAGAAGGGAAATAGAAATCCCTTTTTCAGAAATAGTCCTCAGGGATAGCCATCATTTAGAGAGCCGGGAAGGACTGAAGAGGGTGCACAAAGAAAGAGACTGACACCCATTCAATGTTGGAGCTGTCAAGGAAACCACAAGTACAGAGATTGTCCCCATAAAAATGGTAAGGCAAGAACTGTACATACTGTTTAGCAAGCTGAAACAGTGGAGGATATGGGCAGCAAAATGTCGAGGATCTATGCAGCCCTGGACAACAAGCAAGCGAAATTTCAATCGCACATGATTTAAGTGGAAGGTATGATCAACAACCGAACACTTGTTATTTTAATTTATTTAGGGGCTAGCCATAGTTATGTAGATCCTAAAGTGGTGGAAAGTTTGCATCTAATGAGAAGCAAACATGAGAAGTCTTGGTTAGTACAATTAGCCATAGGGACCAAGAGGAAGGTCACCGAATTGGTTAAGTCCTGTTCGGTGGACATGAAAGGAATGAGCACTAAGGCTGAATTGAACATTCTGCCTTTAGGCTCATATGATTTCTTAATTGGGATGGACTGGTTGGACCAACACCATGCCCTTCTGGATTTTCGTAACAAGAGATTCACATGTCTGGACGAAGAGGAAAATCAGGTGGCTGTTAGAGAAATCTCAGCCATGCAGCTGGAGAAATGTTACCAGAAAGGCTGTCAATTATTTGCGGCCCGGGTGGAAGAAGTATTCCAAAATGTGGTCTCGAATCTAGAAGACCACAGGGCACTCAAGGAGTTTTAGGACGTGTTTCAGGAGGTGCCTAGACTACCTCCGAAGAGGGACATTGACTTTTCTATAAATCTAATGCCTGGAGCAGCTCCAGTTTCGAAAGCTCCTTATAGGATGAGTATGCCAGAGATGAAAGAGTTGCAATTGTAGCTCGAAGAGCTATTAAAGAAAGGCTACATTCATCCCAGTGTGTCACCGTGGGGAGCCCTAGTCCTATTTGTGAAGAAGAAAGATGGGACGATGAGGCTGTGCATTGACTTTCGACAGTTGAATAAAGTCACTGTCAAGAACAAATATCCTCTGCCAAGGATTGATGATCTTCTTGATCAGTTAAAGGATCTGAAAGTATTTTCAAAAATAGATCTTCGATTTGGATATCATCAAGTGAGGATAAAAGATGAGGACATCAGCAAGACCGCCTTTAGAACAAGGTACGGTCACTATGAGTTTACAGTGGTGTCATTTGGATTGTCCAACGTGCCTGCTGTCTTCATGTGCTTAATGAATGGAGTGTTCAGAAATTATCTGGACAAGTTTGTCATAGTATTCTTGGATGATATCTTGGTGTACTCCAAGATAGAGGAAGAACACGAACAACATATTAGAATGGTGTTGCAGGTGTTGAGAGAACACCATCTTTACGCAAAACTGAGCAAGTGCTCATTTTACCAAAAGCAGATCCATTATCTGGGACACATTATTTCTGAAGAGGGGATCACTATGGATCCTGAGAAGGTACAGGCCATTCAAGAGTGGCCAGCGCCAAGAAATGTGACAGAAGTTAGATCCTTTATGGGTCTGGCCGGTTATTATAGGAGGTTCATAGCCGGATTTTCAAGGATAACTCATGCTATCACTTCCTTGCAAAGGAAGGAGAAGAAATTTCAGTGGACTGAAGAATGTGAGAGCAGCTTTCAGCGATTGAAGCAACTTCTCACTAGTGCTCCAATCCTGAGGATTGCAGATCCAAACAAGGATTATGTAGTGTGCACAAATGCATGTAAGGAAGGGCTGGGAGGAGTTCTCAGCCAAGAAGGATTTGTAGTTTGCTATGAATCCCGGAAGTTGAAGGAACATGAGAAGAATTACGCCACCCATGATTTGGAGCTGGCAGCAATTGTCCACGCCTTGAGGAAATGGATACATTACCTCATGGGCAAGAGATTCGAATTAAGAATAGACCACAACGGTCTGAAATATTTATTTGATCAGCCAACCTTAAATGCCAGGCAAATTAGATGGCTGGAATTTCTGTGTGAATATGACTTTGATATCAAGCATATCAAAGGGAAAGAAAATAAGGTGGCTGATGCACTCAGCAGAAAAGTGCATGAATTACATGCTACAACCATTAGCATGTACATAACTGAGTTGAAAGACAAAATTGTGGAGGCTGCAAGTGCTGATTTGCAGTATAAAAGACTTGTAGCAAAGCTACAACAATGTGAGAGACCACAGACCGAGGAATGTTATACCTTGGGAACTGATAGTTTACTTCTGTATAAAAACAGAGTGTATGTACCTAATGACCGAGAATTGAAGCTGGCAATTCTAAAGGAGATGCATAACATGGCTTATGCTGGACATCCTGGATATCAGAAGACTGTGGAAGCAGTTAAAAGCCATTATTTTTGGCCGGGTCTGAAGAAATAAATTGTTGAATACATCGCCAGATGTATGGAATGCCAGAAGGTCAATGCTGAGCATAGACACCCAGCAGGGTTGTTGCAACCTTTACCTATTCCTGAATGGAAATGGGATGTGGTAACAATAGATTTTATCACAGGATTGCCCAGAACAAGCAAGCAGCATGATTCAATCATGGTGGTGGTGGACAAGCTTACTAAAGTTGCCCATTTTATTCCACTGAAAACCACCCACAGAGCTACAAATGTTGCTGATATTTTCCTAAAAGAAGTTGCACGCTTGCATGGAATTCCTAAGACAATTGTGTCTGATAGAGACCCAAAATTCACTTCGAATTTCTGGAAAGGACTGTTCAAAGGATTCAGAACAAATCTGAACTTTAGTACAGCATATCATCCCGAGTCTGATGGACAAACAAAGAGAGTAAACCAAGTAATAGAAGACATGATGAGAATGTATGTGATGGATAAACCATCAAGGTGGGAAGACTACCTGCATTTGGTAGAATTCACCTACAATAATGGGTATCATACATCTCTGAAGATGAGCCCATTCAAAGCACTTTATGGAAGAAAGTGCAACACTCCAGTGAGCTAGGATAATCTAGCTAACAGGGTAGTAGTTGGACCCGAACTACTCAAAGAGATGGAAGATCAAATGATAAAAATCAAATAGAATTTGAAAGCTTCCCAGGACAGGCAGAAACGTTACTCTGATAGTAACAGAACCCATAGAGAATTCAAAGTGGGTGACCATGTTTTCCTGAAAGTGAAAACTAACAGGAGTTCCCTGAAATTGGGAAGTTGTGCCAAGTTGGCAGCAAGATTTTTTGGTCCATTTGAGATCCTAGAAAGGATTGGGCCGGTTGCATACATGCTTGATTTACCTGCATCTATGAATGTACATAATGTGTTTCATGTTTCACTACTTAAGAAATATGTACCTGATCCTAATCATGTTATCGATTGGACTGTGATTCAGGTGGAACCAGAAGGTGTCCTGCAAGTGCATCCTGTGCGCATATTGGATAGGAAAAGAAAACAGCTCCGGAATCGAGCTATAGGGCTTGTAAAGGTCCAGTGGACCTAGTACGGTCCTGAGGACGCGACATGGGAGCATGAAGAAGTTATGCGGGCAGAGTACCCGCATCTTTTTGAAAATTTTGAAGGACACACAGATGCAGTGTAAGTTGCACTGAGGACAGTGCAAAAATAAGGGGAGGGGGATTGTA
>ML806525.1:66429-80315 GCA_009831015.1 Picea engelmannii | reverse complement strand
GATAAATCAAGTAAAAGTTCTTTGGAAAATACGGAATTCAGGTAGCAGTAGTGCAATTCTTAAGCCGAGTGGAAAAGACTTTTACAATTCGGTAGCTGATTGGAAAAGTCGGGTGCAAGTCCGTTGAAAAGACAAGCAATGGAAGCATGTCCAATTCTGAGCCTGCTTGCAGATTGTAAACGTCGGGTGCAAGTCCGTTGAAAAGACAAGCGATGGAAGCATTTCCAATATTTAGGCTGATTATAAAATACAGATTTTTTTTTGTGCAATTAGATTAGTATATACACATTCTAATTCTCGTTTTATTAGAGTAGAGAGGGATCAAAATTCTTTAAGTGTAACCCTTTTTTCTTAACCTATTTTATAGTGGGGTGTAGTAGATTGTTCAAATCTATTCCTTAAGAATTAGTTGTTTTAATCTTGTTTTATCTGGGTTTAATTAAAGTTTGTTGAAAAGATAAGTGATGGAAGCATCTCCAATTCTGGTTTTATGAAAAGCCGACAGAAATCAAATCTCTGGAACTGTAAACCCTTTCTCCTTAACCTGTTTTATAGTAGGGTAGATTTGATTTGATTTATATATATATATATGATTTGACAAATGGTTAAAGCTCATCTATATAATTTTCATTTACTTAATTTATTATTATTATTTAAAAGTACCACCTATCGATTATAGGTTGAATTTAACCATGAAATTACATCAACTTAACACTGATCATTTTCATTTACTTAATTTATTATTATTATTATTATTTAAGAATACTACCTATCGACTATATCGACTATATGTTGAATTTAACCACAAAATTAGACATCAACTTAATACTGATCTGTCCATACTGGGCTGTAAACAACGATCTGTTTAGCTGACAGCTTTAATGAAAACAACTCATAAGGGAACGGGTTTGGATTCGTAGATAATCCATGTAGCCGAGTTTGACTTACTTGTATTCCTGTTATTTTCTCGTGTACATCGAATGGTTGTAATTTCAATACCATCGTTTCAACAACACCATAGTAAAAATTTGCACCAAAAAGTCGGAGTCGAACTTTTACACTAAGCTATATAGAATTCAATTTTAACGTAGTATTGTAATTGTAAGAATTCATTTCAGAAATTTTTGGTTAATGATGAGGCACACATATTGCGGCCGAGATAAGTAGCATAATCATAACGAGGGTCGTTGGTATATGACAACGATCTCATTTTTAAGGTGGTCTTGGGGATTTGAGAATATTAAACACATTCGATTATATGATTTTGATTGTTAAATATATTTATGGAGAAGAGGGTAACCACATAATTAAAAATAAGTGGTTTCCTAATTGAAAGCCTAGCTTGAGTGGGATTGATTAATTACCAAATTTATAAATTAAATTATTATTATTATTATTAATATAAAAGATATTGTATTGGATTATTAATTATTATGTTTGAGTATGTTTAATCATGGTTAATAAGGGTTAATAAGGGTTAATCACGTTAGATTATGATGGATTAAGGTTGATTATTTTTGGTTATGGTTGACCATGTTTTAATTATGTTTAGCCATTGTTGACCCTATTTGAATTTGGTTGGTTATGGTCATTGATTATGATTGACTTCTGTTGACCATGATTAATGATGCTTACCTTAATTAAGAATGGTTGACAATGGTTGAGCATGGTTCAACATGTTTGACTATGGTTAATAAAATTTAGTCATTTTTTCCTATGGTTAACCATGCTTAACCATGGTTGAATTTCAGTTTTTACGGTTGAGTATGTTTTGGCAATGTTTGTTTATGATTATCTATGTTTAACTATGGTTAAACACGGTTGGGCATGTTTAGCAATGGTGGATCATATATGACCATGGTTGAGCATTTTTCACTATGGTTTAGTATATTTGACTATCTTTGAGCATGTTTGGTTATAGTTGACTATGGTAGAGCATGGTGGACCAAGGTTGATGATGGTTGTGTATGGTGGACCATGGTTGATAATGCTTGGTAATAGTTGACCATGGTTGAATTTGGTGAACAATGGTTGGTCATGTCTAACAATGTTTGTCGAGGGTTGATTTTGGTTGGCAATTGTTGAGCTTGGGTGATCATGGTTAACTAGGTTTAACTACGATTCACTATTTTTTAGTATGGATGACCATCGTAGACTATGGTTAACCATGTCTAATTGTGGTTGAATATCAATGACCATGTTGGCTATGGTTAACCATATTGACCATGTTTGACTAACACTGACTATTTTTTACTATGGATGGTAATGGATGACCATGGTTGACTTTTCTTAAGCATGGTTGAACATGCCAAGTAGTTTTTACTATAGTTGACCAAGGTTAACCTTGGTAAGATTTCGAAGTTTTTTTTGGAATATGTTTGTGTATTTTTTACTTGGTTAACTATGGTTGATTTTGGTTAGCAATAGTTGACCATGTTTAACCAAGAATGACTATGTTCATTCTTTGTTGACTTTATTTAACCATGGTTAACTAGGTTTGATTACAGGTGATTATGTTTGAATGCCGACAACTATGGTTGACAAGGATTGGCTATGTTTGACTTTCAATAACCATGGTTGAATGTACCTATGTATAGTTTACCATGTTAACCATGTTTGGAAATGGTTGGCCATGGTGACCATGGTTGACTTTTGTAGAGCATGGTGGGCCATGGTTACCATAGTTGACTTTTGTAAAGCATGTTTTACTATTGTTGGCCATATTTTAATATGGATGATTGTGGTTGACCATGTTTGATTATGCTTGACACTAGTTAACTATGACTAACCATGGTTAAATATGTTGATTTTGGTTGGCCATGGTTGGATATGGATGACAACGACTGAATATGGTGAGTCTTGCTTGATTATTGTTAATTGTGGGTGATTGTTTTGATCATGGTTAACTATGATTGACTATGTTAACCATGTTTGAGTATAGATGACTATTGTTAAGAAAGGTTGATAATGGTTGACTTTCATTGAACATAGTTGGACATATTTGACTATGGTTGAACTTGGTGAACTTTCATTGAAGATGGTTGGTCATGTTTTCCTATCACCATGGTTGACCATGTTTTACTATATTTTATTTGGTTAAACATGGTTGACTATGGTTTACCTTTCTTGGCCATGGTTCTCTATGGTTAACTTTGATTGACTATGGCTAACCATGTTTTACCTTTGTTTACTATTGTTGAATTTGGTTGACCATTATTACCCATGGTTGCATTGCATTGCAATGTAAAGTTTGGTTGACTTATGTTGAATTTTGATAGGCATCAATGGTTATGTCACAATGTGATGTTCATAAAGGGTTGTGTCGTATTTTTACATTCCTCAAGGGCTATGTTGGATTGTGAGATTACTCAATGGGTATGTCACATTATGATGTTTATCTTGGATTCGTTGTGCCAAATTCCTATGTTATATAATGGGTATGCCACACCATGACATTCTTCAAGGGTTATGTTGTAGCGTGGAACTCTTATAACATTTTTGGGATTGTGAAGTTCATTAATGGTTCTGTGAAATGGTGATATTCATATTGATTGAATTATGTTAAATTGATATGTTCTCTAATGACTATATTGCATTTTGACGTTCATCAAGGGTTTTGTCATATTGTGGCATTAAGAGGCACGACCATGGTTGAAAAATAAAGGTTCACTTCAATATTCTGTCACAGTGTGTCATTAAGGTATTGATAATAAAAATAACTATTTATTTAGTTAGTCTTGGCGATTGATTCATAATGGATCATCATATATTAAATTTTTCACAGAAGAACATAAACCTCACCTTTTAGCTCGGATTTTACCATCTTGAATTTTCCTAAGGTACATCCTATGTTAACTGTGGGGATGGTGTTATTTTGTTAGCTTGTTTCATTTCAGTTTCAATTATTTCAACATTGTCATGCATTAAGCTAGGAATATTAAATCCAATTTAAAAATAATCGTTGCATAGTAAGAGATTTTCAAATATTATAATTACATTGTGGTGAACTATTATTACAAAATATCCATGGTAATTGAGAAATCATTTATTTTTGTGTGAAATTTAGAGAATCTACATTATTGTGTTTGAAAATTCATACTACCTAATTATTATATCTAAATTTTGAATCAATTAATTTCTAGGCTTTTGTTATTATTGCAATGTATTTCTTAAATAGTACAATTCAGTGTTAATACATTTTATTGATTATGGTAGACCATGTTTTATAATGGTTGACTTTTGTTGACTATGGTTTACCATTTTTTACCATGTTGACAATGGTTGACCATCGTTGACTATGATTCTATTGTCTTATGATGTATATCTTGGTTAACTTATATTGAATTAATGTGTTTTGTAATAGCTATGTCATATTGCAACATTCGTAGATGTTTATATCACATCGTGACATTCTCGAGGAGTTATATCACATTGTGACATTCCTCAACTAGTATGTGTGACATTAATCTTGGTCGACTTATGCCAAATTTATATGTTCCTAAATGGTTATGTTTCATTTTCGTGTTCATCAAGGGTTATGTCTCATCATGATATTCCTAAGGGTTTATGTTGGATTGCAATGTTGCTTAATATTTATGTCACATTGTAACATTCTGTTGAAATATTGGTTTTCATTTAATTGTTGAAATATTGGTTGTCATTGATGTCAACCCTTGAATAGGAAGTTTGCAAGTTGCATGTCAAGGTAAAGGAGTTGTAAAGAAAAAGTTAACAAGTTGCATGTTAAAGTTACTGTAAACATAAGTTAACAAGTTGCATGTGAGTTGCATATACATGTCAGTTGCATGCCATCATGAGATCCTCATTAAAGAACAGAGTAGAGTCATTTGAATACCACTTATGTGAATACTGATTGGTAGATCTGAGGTAGTGAGTCGAATTCAATGAAGTCCAGTGAGGGAAGAAGTTTGCAGGAGCTGAGTGTACGAAGAAACATTTACAAACATCGGTTCCTTAATTAAATCTGCAGGTTTCAGGAGGAAAATCATGAACATTCAGGGCCTATAGTGAGGAAAAGCATGAACATACAAGAGAATACATTGTAAGGCTCGTGGAATTGTGAGAAAAAGTTGTTGAAAATCAGGGATCTAAAACTCAGGTCAACTACAGGTTGAAGGTATGTCTTGTTGTGTATGTTAGGGTATGTATTCTAAAGAAATGAGGAACATATATGTCTTAGTGATTCATAAGAATTTGGTTTCGAGAAATATATTGTGGATCTTGGTATGCGGTATGTGTGGTTTCATCGTTGATGAGATATCGAAATCAGTAGCAGTAACATAATTATCAAAAACAGTAGTACCAATAGGTTATCAATTACATTGAGAAAAGTAATGATGCATTGGTCTACATTTATATTTTAGGGTGGTTGGATGGGGCAGGGAAAGGGAGTTGTAGCCTCCTTCCAGTTGGAGTCCGTAAATTAGAGAGTTCGAGCTTCCTTCAGGTTGCATCCTGTAAATAGGGTGTTGCAGCCTCCTTCCAATTGTATCTAGAGAAATAGGAAGTTGGTGCTTCCAATGAATGTACTCTTTGATAAATAAGAAAAAAATTCTGTGGTTTTTTCCTGCATTGGGTTTCCACATAAAATTTTGGTTTAATGTTTTTATGTGATTTTTATGCATTGAATTATGGTGTTGATGATACATTGAATGCTCATGACATTTATTGGAGGTTTTATATTATGATTAAAATTAATCACTGTGCTCATACTGATTCAACCCCCCTCTCAATATTCCAACAATTGGTATTAGAGCAAGTCCTTTAGGAAGTAGTCTAACCATTGGAATGAGATCATGCAATATGCTAAGATTGGAGCACCAATGTTTGATGGTCATAACTATACCTTCTGGAATAAAAGGATGGAAACATTTTTACATGCACAAGGATTTGATGTTTGGAAATGAGTAGTAGATCGATATACAACACCAGTCACTCCCCCAACCGATAGACATGGAAATAAACTCAATGAAAACAACTCAAAGGATAAAGGTACTATTATGAGAATTCTAGTTGATTCAATATCTATCAATGTTATGAATTGTGACAGTGCAACGGATCTTTGGATAAAATCCAAAATATTTATGAAGGATATGCCAAATTTAGGGGAGCTAAGCTTCAAATATTTAGAGCTAATTTTGAACAATTGAAGATGAAGGAAGATGAATACATTGCGGCCTACCTTCTGCGATTTGATGAAATAATTAACACTATTAAGAGATTGGGAGTAGAATTTGATGAATCAATGGTTGTTCAAAATGTATTTAGGTCTCTTCCTATCAGATACAATCCTAAATTATCAACCCTAAAATAAAGAATAGATCTCGATACATTGAGCATGGAAAAGTTACATGGAATATTTATAGCCTATGAAATGAGAACATGACAGGATAATCGAGTCAAAAAGGAAGAAACTTTCAAGGAATCCAAGAAGACAAACAAGAAGAACAAGAAAAAGTCAAAACCAGGTTGCATTTGTAGTGATGATTCAGACGAAGACTAAGAGATGTATAACTTAGTAAAGAAATTGAAGAAAGGAAACAACAAGTATAAAAGTATGGGTCCATTGAAATGTTTTAATTGTGGTGGTATTGGTCATTTTGATTCTAAATTTCCTCAAAAGAATAAATATAGTGATGAAGAAGAATATTATAAATGGGAAAAGAAATATCAAAAGGGAAACAAGAGAAGAAACAAAAAGAAATTATTCAAGACAAGTTTCTACTCAAGAGATGATAGTTCCTCTTCAGACGAGGGGGATAATGATAGTGATTCAGAAAGAGTACTCTTCATGGTAGTATAAGATGATTCTAAAGAAGAAGGTGAATTTGATCTCAGAGTAGAGATAATCCATGCATTATAATAACTTAGGAAGGAAACAAATAAAAACAAGTTACTCAAGGAAGAGTTAAAAATGAAAGAGGGATCTTAGAATTCCAACTATGAAGAAATCAAGAAGATGATCACGAGTCTAAAAATTCAAATAGAAGAAGACATAAGAATTGGGGAAATACTTAGAACTCAGTTAGAACAAAAGGAAAAATACAATTGGAAGCTTGGAAGTAGAAATAGTCTCTTTAAGGAAAGATCTTCAGAAGAAATAAATGCAACAAAAGAGCACCAAAATATTGGTTCAAATCATCAGCAATTAAAGATCATCCAATGACACATCTGAACTAGGATACAATCAAGTACATAATTGCAATGTACCTGAAAAACTGTCACAATTTTTTATTTTTTTTGGTACATGTATCCATGAAAAGTTTCGAGATTTCAAGCAAGTAAGCCTTTTGTTATAAGGCTTGAGTCTAGAAGTTTGTTAGAATCCTTACTGTCCTCGACTGTCCTTACCATTCAACTTAAAGTTTCCTAATCGACGATATAAAAAGTGTTTACTCATCACTTCAATGTTTATCTAAGATCCTGTAATTTATAATTACTTTTCTATCTGTTTGTACCTATAACACTACCACAGTCTTAACAATACAAGCAAATTTTGGATTTTATGGCCAAATCCCTACATAAAAATATTACCATATGTTTGCAATACAAACAACTTATAATACGGTCTGTTACTTCCATACCTCTATCCGGAATGAAGACACTCCAACGTTCTTTTACTGATCCATTCATTACACTATTAGAGTTGTTCATGTAACAAACATTCCTACCATGTTACTACAGTTTTTGTGGAAAAACAAAGGTTAGTCGGGTTTCGACGATTACTAATGTCAAACAGAATAATGAACCACGCTATTTTCCAAAGAATCCGAAATACAGAGAGACTGTGCGCCCATTACTTTGGGGGTTTCGGGGTTTCGCGAGTACAACAGCCCAACATCAACACACAACAACTCCCAAAATCATGACAGGTGACCAGCATTTCGGTATTTCGGAGTTCAGGATTTCGCGAGTACAACACCCAACATCAACACACAACAACTCCTAAAATTGCGAAAGGTGACCATCATTTCAGGATTTCGAGAGTACAGAAGCCAAACAACAACACACAACAACTCCCGAAATCACGAAAGCTGACCAACATTTCGGGATTTTGGAGTTCGGGATTTCACAAGTATAACACCCAACATCAACACACAACAACTCCCAAAATCGTGAAAAAAACGAAAGTGGGATCAACACTTCGGGGTTTTCGGGGTTCGGGACTTCGCAAGTTTAAGTCCCCCAACATCTCATGTGACAAACCTCAAAAATGCAAAAAGAGAGAAGGTTGGACTAGCGCTTTAGTGTTTCGGCGTTCGAAACTTCACGAGTTCAAGTGCCTAAACATCAACAGATACAAACCTATGAAATGCGAAAATGGAAAGGTGGGATCTGTACTTTAGGGTTTCGAGGTTCGGAACTTCACGAGTTCCAGTGCCCAAACATCAACATAAACAAACTTCCGAAATGAGAAAAATGCAAGGTGGGACCCACATTTCAGGATTTCGGAACTTTGCAAGTTCTAGTGTCCGAACATCAACATAACAAACTTCAGAAAATCTAAACTTATGAGTTTATACACATATAATCTACAAAAGGGTACAATAGGAAAACAATTTTTTTGTATAAAGTAATTTCTATTATAATTACTTAGGGTCTCCTTTAATCAGTGTATTAGACACCAACAGTACTAGATCTATGCATCATAAATATAATTTCACTTCCATAAGAGTTTGGTGATGAAATACCGATGTTCCATGGGATCTTTATTTGGCTTCTTGGGTCTTTGACTATAGAAAGGATTTGCCCCACGGACGTTAATCTCCGCCTTTTCTTATTTACGTATATAACATAATTATAGGTGCTTCCATCTAGCGTTTTACTTATAGGAGGACAATACCAGGGTTGGGTTGTCTATTTTCGAACTTCGCGACAACAGACAGATTATATCCACGAAAATATTCTATCTTCCACAACAAATATATATATTTCAGCAGTCAGATGTGAACATTCCAGCAAACCTATTACAAATATATATAAATACAGATTTCCTTCACATATATTCCTCACAATGAATAGACATGATCATTCAAATAGTTTACATTATTGCAATTAGATATAATCACTCAACAGATATATGACATCAATCAAACATAGTCATTCAAAATAGAGAGGGGTAGATCAACATATCCGAATCCAATTCCGCTGGAAGACAAAGGGAACAACCACGTTCCTCCCAACCGTAGAACAGGGCAACCAAAGCTACTTGCTCGATTCACCCCCTAGCCTGACCATGAATCCATGAGGGTGAACTTGGAGACTCCTCAACAATATTCCAAATTTTTCAACAGCTATCCTCTTGCTTCACACTTGCTCAAAAGTGCTCATAACAACAAGAGGACTTGCAATCCTTTCCCAGCATACTTGGCAGTGTCCTGCCTCCTCGCATATGCTATTTATCAATTTTTGCCCAGGTCTTTTTCCCTCCTTTGGGGATTTTCACAGCTTTCTTAATCCCTGATTTTCAAGGGCTGCCAGTGGAAAAATCTCTGATTTTCCACTTGTAATAATCAACCTAGAGGCAGTTCCAACATGTTCCCCACTCATGGAGTCATGGTCAGTTGAGTTTTAACATGGATGTTCCATTTTTCCTCCTGCATTTAATATATAAATGTTATGTTTTTAGACAAGTGTCATAGTCAACTCGTTAGTTGAGTTAGATCAGATCTCTACCCAACAATGACAATAATTAATTACAATTATTAAATTTGAAATTCGGAATTGGCATTAATGGCAAAAATTTTCTAGATTCGAATTTGCCAAAAATGAAAATAAATTTCCAACACATTTAAAAAATAAAAAAATAATTTTTTTTTTGGGGGGGATGTCACATCCTTTCCCCCTTCAGTAAAACATTGTCCTCAGTGTTCATTCCTTTCTTGGAACAGAATTGGATGATATTTTTGCAAATATCCCTCCAATTCCCATGTGGCCTCCTCAGGACTAAAGTGCTTCCATTGCACCTTTACCTAAGCGACGGATCTGTTCCGAAGTGCTCTTTCTCTCCAGTCCAGAATGTGCAGGGGTTCCACCTGGAAATCGTCTTCGGGTTCCATCTGCACCAAGTTCCAATCAATTATATGAGTAGGGTCATGAATATCCTTTTTCAACAAAGAAACATGAAATACATTATGAATTCTTAGATTAGCTGAGAGTGCAAGTTGATATGCTACGGGTCCAATTCGAGCTAGTATCTCGAAGGTCCCACAAAACCTGGGTGCCAAATTGGCACAGTTCCCTAACTTTAGCGAGATTTTCCAAGATTTGACCTTCAAGTAAACATGGTCTCCCACTTGAAATTCCAAATGTCTTCTTTTCTAATCTGCATAGCTCTTCTATCTGTCCTGTGCTTCTTTCAAGTTCTGTTGTACCTTTCTGACCATGTTCTCGATTTCTTGGAGCATATCTGGTCCATCCATGAGTCTGTCAGCCATGCTATCCTAGCTAATTGGAGTTGTACACTTTCTACCGTACATTATTTCGAAAGGTCTCAACTTAGCCAAAGTTTGGTACCCATTGTTATATGCAAATTCTACCAAGTGTAGGTACTCCTCCCACTTCTTCGGTTTTGTTATTACATACATGCAAAACATATCCTCTATGATTTGATTTATCCTTTCGGTCTGTCCATCCATTTGTGGATGATAACTCGTACTGAAATTCAAATTAGTATTTATCCCTACAAACAATTCCTTCCAAAAATCGTATGTGAATTTTACGTCTCTATCTGAAATCACCACTTTAGGAATACCATGCAGTCTAAAAATTTCTTTCATGAATATTTCAGCAATGTTAATAGCTTTAAAAGTAGACTTTACAGGAATAAAGTGTGCAGAATTACTGAGTTTAACGATTACAACCATGATAGAATCATTATGTTTCTGAGTTTTAGGCAAACTTGTTATAAAGTCCAGCGATATGGTCTCCCATTTCCATTATAGTATTGGTAATGGCTGTAATAGGTCGGCTGGATGCTGGTGTTCGACCTTAACCTACTGACAATATTGGCACCTAGCCAAGTACTCTGCTTCTTCACCCTTCTTATTAGGCCAGTAAAATAGTTTTCTGAGTGTTGTTATTGTTTTCTGGCAGCCTGGATGGCCATAATACAGTTTCTTATGCACTTCATCTAAAATAGTTAATTTTAGCTCTGTTGAATCTGGTATGTAAGGTCTGTTTTTAAATCTTAATAGTCCCTTCTTGTCGATACTTATATCTGGTTTATCTGAGTTTGCAATACTATTTTGAAATTATGCCATCATCTTAGTGTAATTTCCATCGTTAACACCTATCATTCTTATTCTTTATTCCAGATCACTTTCTTCCCTTCTCATATTTATCTCAAATAACCCATGGATTCTGCGGCTTAAAGGATCTTCTACTTTATTTTCCTTACCCTTGATATGTCTGACCTTGAAGTCGAATTCCCTCAAGAAGGCTAGCCACCTTTCTTGTCTAGCATTAAGGTCTAGTTGGTTAAACAAACATTTCACTCCGCTATTATCCGTCAATAGTAAGAATTTTCTGCCCATTATATAGTGTCGCCACATTTTTAAGGCATGTATTACTGTTGCAATTCTAAGTCATGAGTGACATAATTTCGCTCGTGTTCTTTTAATTTCTGGGACTCATAACAAATCATGTTCCCTTCCTGAGTTAGAACACCACCTAATCCCTCTTTACTTGCATTGACACATACTATGAAGTCTTGATGTGGGTTTGCTACCTTCAAAATGGGCGTCAATGTCAATAATTCTTTTAGCTTGTTCAAACTGTCTTGACACTTTTGTGACCAATTAAACTTGGTCCCTTTCTTTTGTAATGACATGATAGGGTAGGCTATCTTGGAAAACCCTTCTATAAACCTATGATAATATCCGGTGATTCCCCTGAATGACTGGATATCTGCCACATCCTTAGGTACTGGCCATTACATAATGGCTTTTATCTTTTCCGGGTCTATGACAATACCTTCTAAGGAAATGACATGTCCTAAATATTGTATTTCTTTTTGATAAAAGTCACATTTGTTGAATTTTTCATATAGCTTGTGTTTCCTTAGTGTTTGCAGAACTATTCTTAGGTGTTCATCATGTTCCTCCTTCATTTTAGAATAGACCAGAATATCATCAATAAATACTACTACGAATTTGTCTAAGTATTGGCTGGAAATGTTGCTCATCAAGCACATAAATGTGGCTGGTGCATTATTGAGTCCGAAAGGTATGAGTACAAACTCGTAGTGTCTGTATCTTGTACAAAAAGCTATTTTGTTTATGTCCTGGTCGTTTATCCTAACTTGATAATAACCGGATCGTAAATCCAATTTTCAGAAGATCTTGGCCCCACCAACTTGATCGAACAGATCATTTATCCTAGGTAAGGGGTATTTGTTCTTAATGGTCACTTTGTTTAGTGGTCTATAATTGATACGTAGTCTTAGAGTACCATCTTTCTTTTTCACAAAGAGGATTGGTGCTCCCCATGGCGAGACACTTGGTCTGATATACTCTTTGTCCAACAATTCTTGTAATTGTATTTTTAATTCTGTCAGTTCTGGTAGACTCATTTGGTAGGGTTCTTTTGAGATAGGGGTTGATCTGGGTAGTAAGTCTAGGGAGAAATCTATTTCTCTCCTAGGAGGCAATTCTGGTATCTCATTAACAAACATGTCTCTGAATTCCCATTGGACAACAAAGTCTTCTAACTTGGGCTTATCTTTTGTTTCTAATAGATTCGTCACTTGGATGGCGTAAACTTGACATCCCTTTCTAATACATTTCTTGAATTGCATCGCTAAAACTTGTCTGACTGACAGAGGTTTTGGTATACCTTGGGCTGTTCTAACAGTGCCAAAATTATCTTTATAGCTAAGTATATTTGTATAACAGTCTAGTACTGCTTTGTGTTGTTCCAACCAATCCATCTCGATAATCATATCATAAGATCCTAGTGGTAGGATGTTCAGACTAGTCCTTATCTTTTGACCATCTAAGCTGAACTCAAGATTAGAAATAAGGTTAACTATTTTTCTTTTAGCACCTGTTGCTAGTTGTACAAGCCAAGATTTTCCATGCTTTTGTTTCTTAAGTTTATTCAACTCTACTATATCGGGAGTAATATAAATTAATGTAGCTCCAGGGTCAATTAAAATAGAAATTCGAGTGTCATGGATTTTACCTTCGATTTCTACCACCGAGGACTGGTGGTCAGCTTGTCAACCATCTATGGCTGCATTTATCCGATGCAGACTTATGCCCATGTCACCCATTTTCGAGGCTTCCAACAAATTGTGGATGGAAGTGTTGTTTACTACAATTAAACGTGGACAGTTCCTCCTTAGATGAGGCTCTCCACACTCCCAACACTTTAATGGATCGCGGGATTCGTCCCCAAACTTATTCATTCATAGGTTTATCGGTTTAACTCTACCTTGCGTATTCAGATGATTGGCGTGAAAATCCTTCCTTGGGAAACTTTTTGCTGCATTCCGATAAGGCGCTGGCTGGTATCCCTTCTTCCGCTGGTGCATTCCATCTTGATTATTATCCTTCCAGGTCTTGGGAAACTCTACCCATTGTTTATACTGGTCATAGCACATTCATGCCTTCCTAAATGCCTCACTCAAGGATTTGGGTTATCAAACTCAATTCTGTCCCTGTAGGACTGTGGGAAATAGCTTAAGAATCGTTGGATTTTTATCTTATCCTCCCGGATGTATGGCACGAACCTTAGTAGTTCCAGAAATTTATTTATAAGGTCCTCCATTGTCATTTGTCTGAGTCGTAACTCGTAGAATTCTTTCGTCTTCCTTTCATAATATCTTTGAGAAAGGTATTGTTTCTTAAAATACTTCTTAAAGT
>ML806525.1:33089-48371 GCA_009831015.1 Picea engelmannii | reverse complement strand
CTTCTAGATATACAACTATTCCAACAACATGAAGGTCAGAATGACCATCTACAATCTAAAAGGGAAGGCTAGCATTTGGTGGCAGGATTTGAAATTGGCCAAGGGCCTAAAGGAGAAACAGTTGGAATGGTCTGACTTTAAAAAGTATTTCAAGAAACAATACCTTTCAAAAAGTTACTATGAAAGGAAGACAAAGGAGTTCTATGAGTTACGACTTGGACAGATGGCAATGGAGGACCTTATAAACAAGTTTCTGGAACTGCTAATCTTCGTATCGTACATCCATGAGGATAAAGTAAAAATCCAGCGATTTCTAAGTTGTCTACCACATTCCTACAAGGACAGAATTGAGTTTGAGAACCCCAAAACCTTGAGCAAAGTATTCAGAAAAGCGTGGATGTGCTACGACCAGTATAAATAGCAGGCATAATATCCCAAAGCCTGGAAGGATATGAAACAAGATCGAATGAACCTGCAAAAGAAGGGGTACCAACTAGCTCCTTATCGGAATACAACAAAGAGTTTTCCGAGAAATGATTTTCACTCCAATCCTCCGAACACGCAAGGCAGTGGAAAATCGTTAAACCTGGGAACAAAGAGGTTTGGGGACAACTCTCACAAACCAGTAAAGTGTTGGGAATGTGGAGAGCCTCATCTCAGGAGGAACTTCCCACCTTTGAGTTCAACAAAAAAAATTGTTGTTCATAACCTACAAGAAGCCTCGACAGTGGGAGATGTGGGAAGAGCCTACATCAGATAAATGCAACCATCGACGGCCGACAAGATGACCACTAGTCCTCGGTGGTAGAAATTGAAGGTAAAATCCATGACACTCGAATTTCTGTTTTAATCGACCACAGAGCAACATTGAGCTATATTACTCCGAAGGTAGTAGAGTCAAATAAACTTAAGAGACTGAAGCATGCAAACTCATGGCTTGTGAAACTAGCGACAAGTACTAAAAGGAAAGTAATTGACTATATTTCGGATTTGGAGTTCATCTTAGATGGTCAAACTATAAGGACCGATCTGAACATCCTACCACTAGGATCTTACGATATGATTATTGGGATGGATTTGTTGGAACGACACAAAGAAATATTAAATTGTTATACAAAGATGCTTAGCTATAAGGATGATTCTGACACTACCAGGACAGCCCAAGGTATACCAAAACCGATATCAGTTAGACAAATTTCAGTGATGCAACTAAAGAAGTGTATGAGAAAGGGATGTCAATTTTATGCCATCCAAGTGACTAATCTAGCAGAAAAGGAGGACAAGCCAAAGTTGGAAGACTTTGATGTCCTACATGATTTCAGAGACATGTTTGTGGATGAGATACTAGAATTACCCCCTAGAAGGGAAATAGACTTCTCCAAAGACCTATTACCCGGTTCTGCTCCTATCTCAAAGGTGCCTTACCGGATGAGTCTACCAGAACTGACAGAATTAAAAATACAATTACAGGAATTGTTGGAAAAAGAGTATATCAATCCAAGTGCCTCACCTTGGGAAGCACCAGTCCTCTTTGTGAAAAAGAAGGATGGTACTCTAAGATTATGCATTGATTATAGAAAACTAAACAAAATGACTATTAAGAATAAATACCCCTTACCAGGGATAAATGATCTATTCGATCAAGTAGGGGGGGGCAAGATCTTTTCAAAATTGGATTTACGATCCGATTATCATCAAGTTCGGATAAAAGATGAGGACATAAAAAAAATATCATCTCGAACAAGATATGGACACTACGAGTTTGTAGTCATACCTTTCAGACTCACTAACACCCCAACCACGTTTATGTGCCTAATGAACAGTATTTTCATTGAGTACTTGGACAAGTTCGTGGTAGTATTCATCGACGATATCATGGTCTATTCAAAGACAGAGGAGGAACATGAAGAACACTTAAGAATAGTTCTGCAAACATTAAGGAAACACAAACTATACGCCAATTTCGACAAGTGTGACTTCAAAAAAAAAAAAATACAATATCTTGGACATGTAATTGCAGTAGAGGGCATTGTTATAGACCTAGAAAAGAAGAAATCCATTATGGAATGGTTGGTACCTAAAGATGCAGCGGATATACAGTCGTTCATGGGAATCACCAGATATTACCACTAGTTTATAGAAGGGTTTTCCAAGATAGCCTACCCTATCACATCATTACAAAAGAAAGGAACTAGGTTTAACTGGTCAGAGAAATGTCAAGACAACTTCAACAAACTAAAGGAAGTATTGACAATGGCACCCATATTGAAAGGAGTAGACCCAGATAAAGACTTCACCATATGTGTTGATGCAAGTAAAGAAGGGCTAGGTGGTGTCCTAACTCAGGAAGGACACGGTATTTGTTATGAGTCCCGGAAATTAAAAGACCACGAGTGAAACTACGCCACTCATGACTTAGAATTGGCAGCAGTAATACACGCCTTAAAGATGTGGCGACACTACATAATGGGCAGAAGATTCCTATTATTAACAGACAATAGCAGGGTGAAATATCTGTTTAACCAACCAGATCTAAGTATCGATGAGAAGGGACTGCTACGATTTAAAAACAGACTTTACATACCAGATTCAGCAGGGTTAAAATTAACAATCTTGGGCGAAGTACATAAGAAACCGTATTCTGGCCACCCAGGTTACCAAAAAATGATAACAACACTTAGGAAACTATTTTATTGGCCTAGTATGAAGGGAAAAACAACAGAATACTTGGCTAGGTGCCAAGATTGTCAACAGGTTAAGGCCGAGCACCAGCATCTAGCCGGCCTCTTACAGCCATTGCCAGTACCAGAATGGAAATGGGAGACTATATCACTCGAATTTATAACAGGTTTTCCTAAAACTCAAAAATAGAATGACTCTATCATGGTTGTAATCGATAAACTCAATAAGTCTACACACTTTATCCCTGTAAAGTATACTTTTAAAGCTATAAACATTGTGAAATATTCATGAAAGAAATCTTTAGACTGCATGGTATTCCTAAAATGGTGATTTCAGATAGAGACGTAAAATTCACATCCGCCTTTAAGAAGGAATTGTTTGCAGGGCTCAATACCAACTTGAATTTCAATACAAGTTATCATCCACAAACGGATGGACAGACTGAAAGGACAAACTAGATCATAGAGGATATTCTCTGCATGTATGTAAGAACAAAACCGAACAAGTGGGAAGACTATCTGCATTTGGTAGAATTTGCTTATAACAATGGGTACCAAACTTTGGCTAAGTTAAGCCCTTTCTAAATACTGTACAACATAAAATGTACGACTCCAATCAGCTGGGATAACCCGACTGACAGACTCATGGTTGGACCAGAAATGCTCCAAGAAATGGAGAACATGGTAAGAAAGGTACAACAGAACTTGAAAGAAGCACAAGAGAGACAGAAGAGTTATGCAGATTAGAAAAGAAAGCACTTGGAATTTGAAGCAGGAGACCATGTTTATTTGAAAGTCAAAGCCCGAAAAAGCTCGTTGAAGTTAGGGAACTGTGCCAAGTTGGCACCCAGTTTTTGTGGGCCCTTCGAGATACTAGCTCGAATTGGACCCGTAACATACCAACTTGCACTTCCATCTAATCTAAGAATTCATAATGTATTTCATGTTTCATTGCTGAAAAAGTATATTCATGACCCTACTCATATGACTGATTGGAACTTGGTGTAGGTGGAACCCGAAGGCGAGTTCCAGGTGGAACCCCTGCGCATTCTGGACTGGAGAGAAATAGCACTTCGAAACAGAGCCATCGCTCAGGTAAAGGTGCAATGGAAGCACTTAGTCCTGAGGAAGCCACTTGGGAGTTGGAAGGAGATTTGTGGAAATCTCATCCAATCATGTTCCAGGAAAGGAATGAACACTGAGGATAGTGTTTTACTGAAGGGGTAAAGGATTTGACATCCCCAAAAATAAAGAAAATAAAAATATTTTTAGAATATAAATTGTTGGAAATTTATTTTCGTTTTTAGTAAATTCGAAATTGGAAATTTTTTTCCATTTATGGCAATTTCGAATTTTGAATTTTATAATTGTAATAAATAATTTTGACTGTTGGGAAGAGATCTGATTTGTCCCAACTAGTTATTTGACTATGACACTTGTATGAAAAACATAATATTTTATATTGATTGCAGGGGGAAAAGGGGACAACCATGTCAAATTTAGCTGACCATGACTCCATGAGAGGGGAACATGTTGGAACTACCTCTAGGTTGATTTTTACAAGTGGCAAATCAGTGAATTAGCCATTGATAGCCCCTGAAAATGGGGGATTTAGAAAGTTGTGAAAAATCCCAAAGGAGGGAAAAAAGACCTAGGCAAATTGATAAATGAGCATATGTGAGGAGGCAGGACGCTGCCAAGTATGTTGGAAAAGTAAACTATTGATTTTTTTTTTCCTTGCTGTTATGAACACTGAATGGGTGTAAGGAAAGGGGGAACTACCGATTTGAAGGACATTGTTGAGGAGGGATTTCCAATTTTTCCCACATGGACGCATGGTCAGGCTAGGGGGTGAACCGTGCAAGTGATCTTGGCTGCTCGGTTCTATGGTTGGGAGGAACGTGGTTGTTCCCTTTGTTTTTCTATGAGTTTAGTTCAGATATGCTACTCTAACCCCTATCTGTTTGAATTCTTTTATATCTGTAGTACTGTACATGTTAAATCTGTATTGAAGCAGTTCCTATTATTTGTTTTAATGATCATATAATTGATGTGTGTTATTTACAGTACCTGAATTTCAATATCTCTGTCTCTGTGGTGTGAATTGGTTACGAATATAGTGAAATCCTTAAAGTTAGCATGCATTCATAAACCTAGACAAAGGTCGTTTGATGACTACAATCTATAGCTACCTTCTCAATTAAATCTGTTGAACAAAAGAAAACAAAATTTGCTTGCATAGTGTAATTGTAGATAAGCGTACCAATTTCTATGGCGAAATTATATTTCCTGTAGATGACTATAGTATACAGTGAAGCTCCACTAGTAAGTATACAAGTTCAAACTCTAAGCAAATATACCCTGCAACCCTAAGATTATATTCGATATTCTTTTAGACCTGTATAGGTATAATATGAACATAGATACATTATATAATGGGTAATCTTTATAAATGATACAGTGATGCTGAAGTAAATCTACTATAATAGAGTCGGGTACTATATATATATATATATATATATATATATATAAACATATTTCGTAGGAAAGTAATCCAACAAACTCCACAGACCCCAATACAGAAAAGTTGGAGCATAGGTACTTTAGTGTGGTTTAGTAGTTCCAACATAGGAACAAAACTGTCTTAATTCTGGTGAGGAGATCGATAAAGTGCTTGATTAATGGTTGAAGTAGGAACATAAGTTAAGTATTAATCGCATAGTGTAACTAAAGTGCAATATGTTAATTCAGGACAAGACATGATATATGATATGAACAAGTAAAGTAATCATATGAGAGAAAACAATTACGAATGGGGAAAACGAGACTCAGGTTAAACTCCTACCATTACTATTTTTATATCAGAAATAAGTGCCCGAACTTAAACAAAAACTTGGAAGTCTTGAATACAATCGCATAGTACCAGTGGGAATGAACCTCCCTTAAACACAACACTTTTGTGCTAGCCATAGGTTTAATACCATGCATAGTTAAATCATATCGGGACGATGGTGTAATTAATTCTGGGAAATTAACTAGAACAATTCAAGAAAAGAATTCAACTCTATTTTGACAAACCGAACTTTCAGAAATATAGAAGAGGATGTTAAACACATAAATTTCAGTTCTAAATCCTGTTACTTCAATAATATCCACAACAAATAAACCCAATACATTTTTCATAATTATTTAAGGAAAATGGTTGTCTAGATATCACAAATCGAACCAGGTGCAAGCTTGGCGTACTTTCAAAGTACCAGTCATTAATACAAATTATGGTGTACCCTTAAAAACAACTAATACAGAATTGGGAAACGAAAGATATTCAAAGTATTAAGAGCGAGACATAGCCTTGATCATTGGTGCATGTAACTCATAATAACTTAGATGGAGGGGCTTTGTAGTTGGAACCTGAGTACCTCTTGAAAGACTGAAGACGGTGTTCCCCTGCCATGGCGTGATCACACCCTGCATGAAATAAGGTGAAACATTAAAAAAATATCCGACAACAATAACATAATCATTTTTAAGAAGAGAACGTAATGAGAAAGGAGTCGATGATGAACTTAACTGTAATAGAGGATTGTATACCCTTCGCCATTGCGCGAAACCATGTACCTCCCAGACCAAAAAGGGGAGAGGAGTTTGTGCCTCCTTGATGGGTACCCTCGCATATTGAAGGGGCCCATCATTAGTGATGAATACCAGTATTTAACCCAAAGAAATCATAAACAGGGATAACATGCATATAATGAGCATAAAGTTATAGTAAATATTAATCCAGTGTAACAGTCTAAATATAAACAAAAATGATTAAACCGCCTCTAAACATTAGAATGACACCTATAATTGATATAATAATACCAGTGAACTTAATGTTTAAACACATAAATTTTTCAAGATCAATACTGTACCGAGAGGTCTATTACACACCCATGCAAGGAAAAGCCCGGTTATAAACTCTATCAACTAGGAATTAACCGACGGAGGAAGCCAGACGCAATACGAAAGTGCAGTTAAGAAAATAAATAAAATAGAATCTCTCAGATGCATGATTACAAAAGACATCGGGATAACACCTTCCACAAGAGGAAGATGGCTCAGTCTTGACATGAAAGCCAGTACAGAGAGATGGTAAACTACGAAAAACCTAAACCTTGTTAAAGCACCACTGATTTCCCCTTTTCTATAGTAACATCGATATAAAAAAAAATGTTACCAAGGATCTGTCTGTGAACTGGAGTTTCCAAAAACTAATCGATGAGACATAAAGGCCCAAATACAAAATGACAAGAATGACCAAGTCGACTTACCTCACACAGGGTTGTCCGTCGAGGAGTTTGCTGCCAAGAACTCTCCCACCTGGAACAAGGTCCGATTTCACAGAAGCATGACCACGATGCTAAGATGAACAACTAAAACAAAGTTTAGACTAGAGTGTTCCATTTTCCTTCACCAAGCCAAGACCGGAATGAAGTGAAAGCTATGGGATACCCTTTCGTATGGAGTAATGGAGGATGGGTGGGAATCGTACCTGGCCACATGAATAAATGGTGAATGTTGACATTTCATTGGGGCACGACGGTCAAACTCTGAAACGATTAGACTTATCTCAGAGTGCCTTAAATGTTGCAGATAGGCCATTAAGACAGGAGGGTTCCGACCTATATCGTTTGCTCAGAAAATTAATGGTGAGGTACCCAGATGGACTACTTAGGGTTATTCCTTTTATCACCTTGTTACACCGGTTATACGTTGAACCCAACTACCTTTACATTAACCATAACCTACCCAAGTTTAGCCTCTGCGTTCTTAATTCATTTTTATAGATTAGTGATCGATTTAATACCCAAAAGTGTCYGTTTAAAAGTATTCTAATTAGTGTTAACCTCTTCTTGTAGACCTTGTAATAGTATTTATATAAGGGAGATTATCATAAGGCCTCACATCTATGACCATTGCATTTATAGAATAGTKGTTCTAAGTAGTTATACCCCATAACATAAAGTGGGTATTGGAAACAAAAACGGTGGGTAATACCAAATTGCAATGAAAACAAGGTATCCCTAGCTATGTACCTATGAACTAACAAGGGATCGTAGCTAGCATGATCATGGTCTGGTGCATACCATAAACCCACACCTTGGAAGTCACCGACGTCAAAGTAGTTGATATGATAACCCAAAATAAATACATCCCACAATTTTCTCAAAAAATATAAATGCAACTCTATATTATTGCATGGAGGTTTATCAAATACCATATACCACCTATCCATCTAGTTTTGACTAATTTGTGGGTGGACGCACCAGTCAATACAAATGCATTTATTGGTCATGGGTGGTTTTTATTGAGATTGAGTATCACTAAAAATAGACATGAAATCTTATTTTGATATACCCAAGTCTCTAACTTTCTTTCCATCCAATCTAGTGTTGTAATACTAAAAAATTCTTGTCCTATATTTGCAAATATAATTCAATTTATCTTGGGAACTTGCAATGGACCTCACACTAACATACAAATAAGTGTTTAAGGACTCTACATGGTTCTATGATGCCCCTTAATTGATTTACAAGTGTTATTAATGTGTCCAACCCCTCATTAATTTGGGTGTTTAAGTTGGGTGGTTGTAGTGGGTTGGGGTTTTCCTCGCCTTGGTATATGATTTACGTTGTCTCTAGGTTCCATTTTATAATATATGCTTCACTTTAAAAAGATAATTTAATAAGTGGAATTAATAAAAATGTATTACAAACAACAATTTCATTTTATCCCAAAAAAATCATTAACATAATTTTGTGTAAAACAAAGAAAAACTATGTGTTATCTTTACAACCTTGAAAAAAACCTATACATAATTAGTGAATTGTTGAGAGATTTCAATTCAATTATTAATTATGTGTATTGAACCTAGATAATAAGTGTTCAATGTCATTGGGTTTTACATCCATAACCCATGACTAATTATTTTGTATTTTTTGCAAATCCAACAAGAAACGAAAAAAATCAACCATACCTATCTTGAAATGGACATGGTGGAAAGATATTGGTGTTAAGAACCAAATATCTACATATATAATCACTAGAAAAGATACCAAGAACAATATGCAAAATCTCATTTATTATTATCAAAGCCCTTGAGGTAGGTAAACATCATACAATGGATCATATTATGGAAGGGATCCTCTCTTGTTCACTTACCTCTTTGAGAGAGAATCCTCCTATTGATCTACCTCTCCAATTACAATACTTCTCTTCACACCCCATAACATTGCTTGAACCCCTTTATATAGTGCTACCAACCCCCTAAGAACATTCTAGAGGAGTAACCTTCTAGTAAGTCTTCTTATATTTATTATATCTAACTACCATAGTGGGCCTTATTTAATAATAGAGTAGACCTAGTCCAACTTACATTAAATGACCTCGATTATTATTACTATGGGCCCTCCAGAGCCCCCACTAATTTTCTAGCTACACTACATTAATGTAGTGTAGCTAGAGAGGTATTGGGGGTCTGTATGGCCCATAGTAATAATAGTCGAGGCCATTCAATCTAAGATGGACTAGGTCCACTATATTATTAAATAAGACCCATTATGGTAGTTAGATAAAATAAATGTAAGAGGACTTACAAAACTTTTCCTCTATAATGTTCTTAGGCGGTTAGTAGCACTATATAAAGGGCTTCAAGAAATTTAATGAGACAAGTTGAGAATTATTTTATTTGGAGCGGTGTCTCAATAGGAGGATGACCCCTTGAACATGTAAGTGAATATGAGAGGATCCCTTACATAATAGGATCCACTGTATGGTATTTCCCTACCCTAAGGGTTTCCTTATAATAAAATTTTGGTTCTTATATATTGTTCCATGTATCTTGTGTGGTGATTTTATTTATATATTTTTGGTTCTTAACAAGTGGTATCAGAGTACATTCCTTGGCAGAAAGTGTGGACAATTTTTTTTTTTTTTTCCAAATTTTTCGGAAAATAAAACAAGGGTCGTGACATTCCATAATTTTTTTGTAATTTTTGTGCAGAATTTGTAGAAACTGGTTTTATATTTGAGTTCCTCTTAGAAAAAAAACCAATTTAAAAAACAAAATCTTCTGAAACAGAGTCTGAGAAGTGAAGCTATCACCATTTTAAAATCTACAATTTTTTAGGTTTGTCCACAGATGGCCACGTGATTTTTCTTATTTACGTAGCATCTATGGATAAATTTTCCCAAAAAAATTATAGATATGCGTTCCTCTCACAATTTCACCCAAATTAAAAAAAAATCATCCCAATCAAAGTTCCAAAACTAAAGATATCGTTGATTTAAAATCAATGATTTTTGGGGGGTTTCCATGACGACGACGAGACTACAGAGTTCATAAATTTTCACAGGGTGCTCAGATTTCTACTGGATTAGTTTCATTAGATAGAGAATTTTCAACGCTCTCTTTTGGCATATTATTTGAGTTTTTTTCCGATGGATATGTGATGCACTCGAACCTTTGCAAAATTTCTAATGTCCCTAAAATCTCTCGGTGATATAATAAGGGAACACCTTAAGATTTATCTCGGCATTCTGACAGAATATGCTCGAGAATAAATTTCTTGAGATGATTTAAAGCGTGATTGTGATTATTGGTACTCGACTCTTTCAATGCAAAAGAGACAAGAGAGATATAACAGGGATATAATTGACATTTACATCTCGACATAATATAATCAAGAAAGATATTCTTGGTATGATTACGAGGATGATCATGATGATTGGTATATGGACAATTGTCATTTATTTGATGACTCTACTCTACCTTCTGTAGAGAACATCAATGGGACAAATCAAGAGATAGTTAAGACTACCAGTGTCAAACCTGCATATTATATAGTTGTATTATTCCTTTCTGATTTAGCTACGACCCTTTCCTACTATGTGGATAGATATTCTTATTTGGATCTACATGATAGGTGTGAGTATTTGGAGCATCACTTTATGTTGGTTATTGGGTTCCTATATCTTCTGCGTGGAGTTCACCTAATCACTTGGACATGGGACCCCAATTTACAATGGCGGTTGAACTACTTCAGCATGGTGTCTTTGATTTCTACATGGGACACTGTTTCTCTAGTATACTTCAACACTATGGTCCACACTTATCCATGGTACCCTAGTATATAGTTGTACACCCTCATAACAAGCGTTGAGGACAACACTTTAATAATGGGGATAAAAAGTAGTGTAGTTGGAGATGTAGTGGGGGGTCCAGAGGGACCATATTAATAATAGTGGAGGGCATTCAATGTAAGTTGGAATATGTCCAATATATTATTAAATAAGGCACACTTTGGTATTTATATATAATAAATGTAAGAGGACTTACTAGAAGGTTCTACTTCTATAAGGTTCCTCCTCTAGAATGTTCTTAGGTGGTTCATAGGACTATATAAAGGGGTTCAAGCAATGTAATGAGACAATTTTAGAAGTTTTTTTTATTTTGAGTAGTATCTCAGTAGGAGGATGCCCCCTCGAAGAGGCAAGTGAACAGGAGAGGACCCCTTCCATAATAAGATCCATTGTATGGTGTTTCTCTACCCTAAGGGTTTTCTTATAATAAAATTGTTGTTCTTCTATATTGTTCCATATAGCTTGTTTGGTGATTTTATTAAGAGATAACCACACTTTTATTATAAGAAACTATTTAGGGAAGAGAAAAACCATACAATGGATCTTATTATGGAAGGGATCATCTCTTGTTCACTTGCCTCTTCGAGGGGTATCCTCATATTGATCTACCGCTCCAAATAAAATACTTCTCAACTTGTCTCATTACATTGCTTCAACCCCTTTATATAGTTCTACCAACAACCTCAGAACATTCTAGAGGAGAAACCTTCTAGAAGTAGAACCCTCTAGTAATTACTCTTACATTTATTATATATAACTACCAGAGTGGGCCTTATTTAATAATATAGTGGACCTAGTCCACCTTACACTGAATGACCTCCACTATTATTACTATCGGCCCTCCGAACCCCCCACTACCTCTCTAGCTACACTACAATTGCAATTTTCTCCTCCTATATTAGTCATGTTTTTTTACTCCAACTCAGAAAATTGTTAGGCGCGGTGTGGAAATGAAATGAGCACAAAATGTGCTTACAGTCCCTTAAAAATTGGGCAGAGTGTGTGATTTTCTATCAACGAACCTACATGGCATTGTTTACTAGAGGTTCGAGCTTTACTAGACCTATATGAATAGGAACACGTTCACATTACTAATAGCACACACACATTCCTAAGAGTGTGCATTCCTATTGACCCCCTTGCCACTTTTTCATCCACCAACTTTGAACACTCACCCTATATTTTGGTAAAATAAAATCCATGAGTTATGGCTTTCATTGTAAGCATTACCATCCTCTTACCTAGAATGTGTATGTGTTACATAACATACTATACCCAACCTACATTGCATGTAGGCTTTATGACACATCACGTTGAGAATCAAGGCATGATATACTTCCTACCTTGCTTTGACAAATATCACAACATGATATACTCTGTACCTTTCTTTGACAAATATCATAGTTAATCTCTTGTTATTCCACTAATTTTAGATAAAATCAAATGACAAGTTGGCACCATTAATGGAAACTTTGAGTCCTCTTACCTAACCAGGTACCACTTATCTTTAATGTGGCACACTAACCTAACTTCAAACTAAGTTCATTGTGAAAGTGCATGATGAAGAAAACACTATGCATTTTCTCTTGAGTACAAACAATTTAGTCTTCTTATGGTTTCTTATTTATAGGTGCTCGACCTGCATTCACCATTACTTATGTTGCGTAACTTATGTTTAATATGCCAACGGACTTCCTAGATTTGGTAGATATGAGCAGATTTAGTGGAGCCTATTTTTTAGTAGTTTGTTCAACCGAATCTATCAATTTGGTATGAACGCACAAGTTTAGAAAATAGTTATGTAACTAATATATTCTGTTCATTATTTATGTAAGCTCATAGAGGTAGATAGGTGTGTGAGTGAGTTTTTGTAATCTCCATGATCTGGATAATAAAACAACCAATACCTCTCCTTGGTGGACGTAGCCCAATGTTTGGGTGAACCACATAAACCTTTGTCTTTTATAATCTATGTGATTGTTGGTTTTGTTTTTCTGCATTTTCAATCGTAACAAGTGGTATCAGAGTGGGACGTTGGATATCTGTGAGGTCACAGGTGTGGAGGAGGAGAAATGTTGGGTTATCCGTTTTTAAGGGAACGCAGGGACTGGAGCACTGGAAGGGAGCGTTGCTTACAACTCAGTGTTAGGGTTGTTGCATAAGGGAAGCACTAATTTGTTGGTGCACTTATGAAATTTCAGTATTGGCATTTCAGCGCTGGCATATATATAAAGGTAGGCGCATGGATCTTCAAATTAAAAATTGATAGTCGTTTTAAATGGTATGCATATATTTAAAATGGGTGTGAATGGCATATATTTAAAGGAAGGTCGAATGACATATATTTAAAGGAATGTGGATGACATATATATAAAGGAAGGAAAATGACATATATATATATATATAAGAGTGGAGTATTTTTTAATAGAAGGTGAGGTGAATGTTTAAAACAATTCAAAAAGGTGGAGGAATTAATGTAAAGGTGAAATTTTATTAAAAGGTGAATTTTTTAGTAAAAGGTTTTTTATTAAACGTTTTTTTTCAATAAACCTTGTGAAGTTTATACCATTATTCCTCTACATATTTTTCAAAGGGCCTTGGCTATTATAAGCAATGTTGTTTTTTTGGAATTTTTTCTTTCTCCTAATAACGAAAAATCATAGTGCTAGATTTGAAATTGAGAATTTCAATGGAAAGAACAATTTTGAGATCCGGAAGGTGAAGATGCACAATCTTCTCATGCAACAAGGTGTAGTGAAGGTTCTTTTGGGAAAATCAAAAAAACCCGTGACCATAATAGATGAAGACTAGGATGAGATCGATGCGAGAGCACTAAGTGTCATATGCATGTGTTTGGCCGATGATGTTTTGTTCAATATTTTCTCGGAGAAGACAACAGTCGGTTTATGGACGAAGCTGGAAAGCTTGTATATGATGAAATCCTTGATGAATAGGATCTTCCTGAAAAGACAATTTTACAGTTGTCGCATAAAGGAAGGTATGAAAATAGATGAATATTTAAATGTTTTTAATGCTCTTTTAGTTCAGTTGACTGACATGGTAGTAAAATTTGAATATGAAGATAAGGCAATTACATTATTGTGTTCTTTTCCCGCATCATGGGATCACTTTGTTACCTCTATTAGTTTCAACACAACATAATGTATTGAGTTTGATGTTATTGTTGGAGTACTACTATCTAAGGAAACAAGGAAGAAATCCAATCTAGAAACCTCTACATCTGAGGCAATGATGGTCAGAGGCAGACCTAAAGAAAGAGGACAGGGTCAGAGTGATTTCTATTGGTCAAAGTCGAAGGGTAAAAAGAGAAATCTTAAGTGTTGGTTTTGTGGAAAATCTGGACACTTGAAGAAGGATTGTTGGAAGAGACAACAAGCCTCCAAAGAAGACCCTCCAAAAGAGAGGAAGGAAGAAAACACAATTGAAACAGGTTCAACAACAGGTTCAGGTATGATTGATGAAGTTTTATCAATTAGTATCGGTTCACATCATGATCAACAATGGTTATTAGATTATGGTTCTTCAAATAACATGTGTCTTCATAGACACTGGTTTATTACTTACCAGTCCATAGATGATGGAATAGTTTACATGGGAAATGATATATTAGGTAAAGTTGTGGAAGTTGGTAGCATTCAAATTAAGATGTTTGATGGAACTATTAAAATATTAACTGATGTGAGACATGTACTTGAGCTTAGGAAGAACCTAATTTCTTTGGGAGTCTTAAACAATGGAGGATATAAGAGTATTGTTCAAGGTGGAGTTATGAAAGTTTACAAAGGAATCCTATTGGTTATGAAAGCGAAGAAGGTTGGTAACCTATTTCTGCTAGAAGGAAGAACTAAGTGAAATCATGAGACAATGGTATATGAGAACAAAAATGATCCTACTTGGTTGTGGCATCAACGGTTGGGCCATATGAGTGAACAAGGATTAAAGTTATTATATTATTGCAAGTTACTTACTAGTCTAAAGTCTTTAAAGTTATATTTATGCAAGAACTATATTTATGGAAAACATAATAGGCAGAGATTTCAAACCGGAAGACACACCAGTGAAGGAGTCCTTGATTATATCCATTATGATGTTTCGGGACCATCCCATACTATTTAATATGGAGGATCATCATATTTTGTAAATTTTATAGATTATTTCTCTAGGAAGGTTTGGGTCTATATGTTGAAAAGAAAGGTTGATGTGTTTACTGTTTTCAAGCAGTTTAGAGCTTTAGTGGAAAAGAGCACTCATAGATCCATTAAATGTTTAAGAACTAATAATGGTGGTGAATTTACGTCAATGGAATTTGAGAACTATTGCAAGGAGTTTGGGATTGATAGGCATAAAACTACTGCCTATACTCCTCAACAGAATGGAGTTGTTGAAAACATGAACA
>ML806525.1:8120-20134 GCA_009831015.1 Picea engelmannii | reverse complement strand
AGTGTCAAATAACCATTTTTCGTTAATAGACATTTTCTCTTTTGTTTCATTGTTGTAGCTATAAGCTTATCTCTACCCTAGGAATGGTCGAGAGCCTCTCTGGTTATATGCAGGTCGTTAATATCTTATTTTTCCTAGCTCATAATTACTTAAATAATATTTTTAGGTTTCTTTAAAAATGAAAACTTTAGTTTTGTTTTAAAAGAAAACTCCGAGTTTAATATATATGCGTCGAACCTTCTTGGCTTCCTATTGCTCTAATCTTTGGATAAAGATAGCAATTAATAGAACTTTTTAGTATTATTTCATTATTTATGAGTAGTCTCTCTCTCTTTTTTAATCTTTATGTTCTGGTTTATCTTACTATACTTGTAATTCTAATATATAGATAAATAGTATTCTCTCTAGTCTTTAATCAATGTAAAACTATTTAGGGTTAAAACATAAAATATTTGTGTTCTTCTCTACTTATAGAGTAGAGTTGTACATAGAAATAAATGTAACGTGTTATTCTTTAAAATGCATGCAAACGTGTTATCTATTTTTTTCTCCATATTGCTTCAATATAGTAATGAATACAAATGTTTAATCTTTTCTCTCATAACAATTTTTCTTACATAATAAAATATGATTAACAAGCATATAAACTTTTTCTTGTTGTAGTTATTGTTGTAGTTAGAGAAATCTTAACAAAGGACTATATCAAATTGCATATACTCTTTATAGTGAGAATTAACACACTTTAATAGAACGTAAACTAGTAAACTAATTAACTAAATAAATATATGTGAGTATGTTTCAAAATTCGAGGAACTAATTGAATAGAGAATCAATTTTTCCCAATCATAGTCTCATAGTCATGAATACTTAAGATTATTTTTTCGTCACACCCTTGAGTCTAAATCATTATTCCATAGGAAATGAAAATTTTGTACAACTATATCTAGATAAATCAGAGTTTGATTCTTTCTCAAAACCCTCAAACTCAATTATTTCTCACACGTACTCAACAACTTTCTGCCTCCTCTAGATTTTTTTCTCTTCCTCCTTTTTTATAAAAAAAGAATAACTTTCCTAGGTATCTTTTCCAAGTTAGCCTCATCCCTTGGCCTAACTTTTTTCTATCTTATTCCCTAACATGCCACATCTTTAAAGTAATATTTACAAAAATATTCATCATCATCGATGTTTATGATCATATAAATATATACTAAACATAAGTTTTTACAACATAAATCCTCAAAAAACAAAATATTCAAATGTTTATAAATGGAGGGACATTACACCTCCTCACATCAAAAGCTTATTTTATTAAAAATAATGTAAACGAAAATAAACATTCACCAAAAACTATACTTTAACCAAAAATAATATTCCCATTTACAAAAGAAATAAAATATTATAGGCATGACTTGATCTTCAATAAAGTCGAGGTTTAAACGCCTACCATTTCAACAAAAGATTAATTCTAAAGAATAAATGAGTGTTAAACAAATCCTCTTAATTCTAAAGAATACATGAATGTTTACTAAATACTGAAATTAAAGAAAAATGGACTTTGTTCAATAAAGTTTTAATTTTAAATTGTAAAGAATAAATTAATGTTTACCAAATATTGAAATTAAAAAATGATGGATATTAATATTCCTTAAAGTATAAAGTTTAGATAATTATTTTATCCTAAGTTTTAAGGATGGGGACAAGTGGACCAAAGTAGCTCTTAATATGACAAGTGTCAAGTTGGGAACATGCATACATATATCTTGGACTTAGTTCATTTTGGGGGATCATTCATTCCATTATCATTCACTCACTCATTTAGTTGTCCCTTATACCTTTTTGTTATTGTCATTGTACATGTAACCATACTAATACCCACACATGTACCTGATTATCTTGAGAGTTGGACTGAAGAAGTAGGTTGACAAGCCCATGGGATACTGAAGAGGCGAGTTGTCAGGCCCATGAACAATTTCTCTCTAGGTGAGAGAATTGCTGGGAATTTATTTCCAGAAGGTTCCAAACTGAAGCTACAGGGCTCCGAGACTTCTTGTTCGGTCGATTGCTAAAGCCAAAAAAGGAAGTGGGGAAGCCAAAGGACTGTTGAGCAAATAAGGGGAACATTTCCTAGGGTGGGACGGACATGTGGGGAATGAGGGAATGTAGCCTGTTAGTTTGAGTTGGCACCTGTGACAGAGTCTTTCCTGTTGTCTGAGATACATCATCCTGATTAGCAATCCATTTACCCGAGTGGAGTTTAGTCCCAGCTCGGGAGTGACGCACCTAGTTGGTGATATTTTTACCATGATAACTGTCAATTGTGTGTTAAATGACATGTTGCATTATTATTTATGTGTTTAATTTTATGGGTTTTTCATGTGTGTGGTTTATACCTGTCTTTATATTTATGGGTATTTTTTTGTCTACACTGCATGTATATGTTTAATGTTATTTCCGTATGAATCTGTGCATTTACATAATGTATTTATTTGTTTTAAGTTTTATATATAAAGTTCTGCAAGAGTTTTTGTGTATATATGTTTTAATTTGCATACAAATCAAAAATTTTATGTGACATAGCCCAGTTGGATGTTGGGGATGTTACAATATGTTCAATAAAGTTGAGGTTTAAATGCCTACCATTTCAACACAAGCCTAATTCTAAAGAATAATTGAATGTTAAACAAGCCGTGTTAATTCTAAAGAATAAATGAATGTTTACCAAATATTGAAATTAAAGAAAGATGGAGGTTGTACATAGAAACATAAATAAAGGAATGCTTAAATTCACTCGACAGAGAGCCCATGGCCGCTAAAAAAAAATCAAAAGCTTAATCTTGTTGAAGGTCCTAATTTTTTTTCGTTTTAATGCATCCAATATAGACCCTAACCCTAATAAATGTAATAAAATAGTTACCATAACTCTAATATTAAGAATTAATTAGTTTTTATTGAAATATAACCGTCTCCCCGTGCCATAGACTTTTGGTTGTAAATTTGAATGTCGACTGGTTTACATAGGAGGAGGTAAATTTGTGAGGGAATATGAAACCAGTGAAATAATTCCATCTCTAGGTCAAACCAAAACATTCTAGCTGAGAGTGAGTATTGTCTGCCATTATAGATTTAACTATGTCTATAGGATGCTACGCATCCCACGAGACATGGGAAGAAGTATCAACACATGCCACGTGTGCAAAGTGTTGGCAGGAATTGGAGTTTGCACAATTTGCACAGAACTTGTTTTTTTCATTAATGTCAAACTTTAAAAATGATAAAGGGAGAGGCGTGGATCAGTTTGCACAAGCACGGTGGTTCCAAATTCGGAGATCAGCATGCCTCTCGACATACCGAAATGCAAAACTGCAAAGAGCCTGGGAATTTCTGTTTCGGGATTTCAGGAGTTTCTATTTCAGGATTTTTGCATGGTAAACAAAAACTTCAACATCACGAAGTCCCAAATGCCAAAATACCAAAACCACGACTTAATATGAGTTGTTGACCAGAGGGATATTGTGGACCGTTGATCTGACTCCATTTTGGAGTTTTGGATATCGGGAGTTGGAGGAGTCAAGAGTCAAGTCTCTTCATCACAGGAGTCCCGAAATTTCGAAATGCGAAATAACGAGATGGGAAATCGTGAAATCACTTTATGGATAAGCACTTGGTCATAACCTATGGTCATATCGAGGAAGGCTCGAGGAAGGATCTAGTGCAACCAAGCTTCATTTCGGAGTTTCGAGGATCGTGACATGGAGCATTAAGAAACTTCACCACATGAATAACGAAATGCCGAAATCGTGAAATGCGAAATGTCGATATGCTGAAACGCTGAAATATATTTTTGGTGTAGGAAGTGGTTACCGCCGATGGTCATGTGAGAGGGAGGAACTAGCATGAAGCTAAGCCCTATTTCAGGGTTTCGTAACTTGAAGTGTCAGGATCTTCGACATAGGATTGACGAATTTCTGAAATATGAAATGAGAAATGCATTTCGATTAACCTGTGGTCATGGCCAATGGACATATGGGTTAGAAAAAGTGGCTTACCAAAGCACTCAAGGGTTATACCGTGCTGAAGAATTAAAACATATGTATGTTCATCGAACGGTGCTGGTTAAATGTTTAAATTGATCATGTGGATATTGTTCGTCTTGATGCCTTGGCCAATAATAATCACTGTAAGGAAGTTATTCAATTATTGTAACTGAATCCTTGAATCCTGAGGGTTTGATTGTACGCGTTGATGATACAGGAAGAAATATAAAGAGACTGTTGCAAGAAAAGAAAAGTTGAGAAAGGATTATGAGAAATATATGGGTCTTTAAAATTTGAGGAAGAGAAAAGACAGTGAAGGGAAGACACATACACAGATTGAAAATCTATGTGGTCTAGTCAAGAATGAATTGTGCAGAGAGGATTTGAATGCTTATTATTTGACATAGAAGATAAAGAGTTGGTTTGCAGGTTCTTTGTGATAGATAATGATTTTAGGGTGGTAGGGAGGAGCAAGGCGAGACTGTAAAAGTTTCCTGTATAAGTTTGTGCTTGTACATATGGGAGTTATAGCTTCCATTCAGTAGGTGCTGAAGAAACAGAGGTAGAAGCCTCATCTGGGTTGTAGCTTAAATAAAATAAGAATGTAAAGAGGAGTTGGAGCTTGCCTTTCATTCATAAGAAGAAGAGGTTTTTCCCTTTTGGGTTTCCTCATGAAAAATCACTGTGTCACTCTTTCATTTATGTGATTGTATACTTATTGGTTAAGTCTATTACTACAAGTTAAATGTTAAAGGAATGATTTATTGATTAATAAGTAATCTTCTAATAAAATGACAAAACTTTTATACAACTGATTCACCCCCCCCCCTCTCAGTTGACTTATCATGTACAACAATTGGTATCAGAGCTAGTTACTTCAAGATATCAGTT
The DNA here is from genome assembly GCA_009831015.1 of Picea engelmannii. NCBI lineage: Eukaryota > Viridiplantae > Streptophyta > Pinopsida > Pinales > Pinaceae > Picea > Picea engelmannii. The sequence goes on along the minus strand of ML806525.1, from coordinate 15,206 downwards.
TAACCACTGGAAGTTTTTTATCATTCATAATGGATAAGAAGTCATAATTTACAAAACATGGATTGCCTTTGTTTGATGGTCATAATTGTGCTTTTTGGAGTATCAGGAAGAAGTTGTTTTTACAAACTCAAGGAGTAGATATCTGGCAGGATGTATTAAATGAATATAAAGTCCCAACAACCATTCCAATAGATGCTACAGGTAAGAGGCTCTATGAGAGTACTTCCAAAGCTATGTATGCAATACTAGGAGGTCTACCAAGGTCATAATTTGTTAAATTTATGCATTGTGCATTAGCAAAAGAAATATGAGATAAATTGAAAAATGTATATGAAGGAGACACTAAGGTAAAGAGTGCTAAGTTACAATCATATAGAAGTCAATTTGAAAGCCTGAAAATGGAATAATATGAAGACATAGCTACCTACTTTCTTCATATTGATGAAATTGTTAATACCATGAGAGGTCTAGGAGAAATAGTTAATAATATTATTATTGTGCAAAAGGTACTCAGATCACTTCCTGCAAGATTTGATTCAAAAATATCTGCATTAGAAGAAAGAATAGATCTTGTTACTTTAGAAATGGATGAATTACATGGAATACTAACAACATATGAGATGAGAACCTCTAGTGATAATTCTTTCAGGAAAGAAGAAACCTTCAAGGTAGCAAAGAAAGATAAGAAAAAGGTTGAAGAAGAAATCAACAGTCATGAGGAGTCAGAAGGTGATGTGGAAGAAGCGAATTTTGTTAAAAATCTGAAAAGAGGTACTGACAAGTATAAAGGTAAGCTTCCTCTGAAATGTTTTGGTTGTGGTAGAATAGGACATTTTTCATCTAAGTTTCCTTACAATAAGCATACTGATAATGAAGAAGACAATGATAGAAAACCTAAGGAATTCAAGAATAGACATAAGAAGTTTTTTCAAAGAAAAACTTACAAAAAGAAAAGCCTGTGTATAAAAGATGACAACAATATTTCAGAATCTGGTGAGAGTGATGACAGTTCAGATGTACAACTTTTTAGGGCTATGGAAAAATAGGATGATCAATCTGGTGAAGAAGAATAAGGTGAATTTGATCTAGAAGCCGAATTGGTAAGTGCTTTAAGTGAATTAAGAAAAGTGAGAAAGGGATGCAAACTTTTTAAAAGTTAAATTGAGAATCTAGAATTTGAATTATAGAAATCAAATGGTTTGATTGAGAGAACTGAAATCATGGTAATTGACTTAAAACTTAAAATAGAAGAGGCTAGAGTGACTGAAAAAGATCTAACTAAAATGCTTGCAGAAAAGGATAAGGAAAATGAAGGTTTAAAAATTGAAGTAGTCTCATTAAGAAATAAAGTACAAGAAAATAACACGAATCATAGTTCTCAAGTGTTAGATCAAATTATTAGTAGTCAAAGATCAACATATGATAAGACTGGAATTGGTTATAAATCTATAGTAAATAATGGATGTTCTAGTTCAAGTCTTGAGAAATCAGGTACAAGGATAATCATGAAAAAATTACTAGCAAGAAGATGGAATCAGAAATGAAAGAAGAAAATCAAGGTTCAATAGTGCATAGAAGAAGTTATGGCAGACATCAAAACAGGTTTGAAGGCCATTATTTCTTTTGTTATAGGTATGGACATAAGGATGCATTTTGTAATAGTTTTTCAAGAAAGATAAATGCACATAACAGTCATGAAAGATCTAATTTTGAATATGGAAGAGGACATGGTAAAACTAGTCAAAATAATATAAACTACCCTTACAATAGATTTGACACCTTAAGATATGAGACTGAATGTTACAAGTGTAACAACTTTGGGCATGTTTCATGAGATTGTCCTATGAGCTTTCAAAAATTTAATAAACCCACTTACACAGATCTGAAAACCAAATATTAGAAAAAGAAAAGTGAAAATCCTAACACTGAAAAATGCACTATAGCTCTACAAGCAGAACATAAAGTAAAATGGGTTGTGGATAGTGGATGTTCAAAGTATATGACAGGTAGAAAACAACTCTTTGTTGAACTAGATGAAGGAAAAGGAGGTACAGTCACCTTTGGAAATGATCAATCAGCTAGGATATTTGGAGGAAGAACTGTTTGTCTAAACAACAAGAAAATCATGGCTGAAAATATCTTATTGGTTGAGGAAATGGAACATAACTTATTGAGTGTAAGTCAAACCTGTGATAAAGGTCTCTTTATGATTTTTGATTCAAAAGGATGTCAAATTAAGAATATAAAATCAAATAAACTAGTTGGAACAACCACAAGGACATCAAATAACATATACATTTTAGATGAGAAGGATGAAAATTGCTATCTTTGACATGAATATGAAAGTTGGTTGTGGAACAAAAGACTTGGACACATTAACTTTGGAAATCTGATTCAGTTGAATAAAAAGGAAGCAATAAGAAATTTACCTGTCATAAAGGATCTTTCAAGTTCTATCTGCAAGCAATGTCAACATGGTAAGCAAACTAGAGTTAAATTCAAAACCAAAGAACATTCAACAACTAAACCATTGGAAATAGTACATGCTGATGTCTGTGGACCGATGAGAACAACATGGTTAAAAGGAAAAATATATTTTCTATTATTTGTGGATGACTTTACTAGAATGACTTGGATGTTTTTATTGAAAAACAAATCTGAAACTTTTAGTTGTTTTCAAATCTTCAAGGAGTCAACTAAAAATCAATGTGACATGAAAAATAAATGTTTAAGATCAGATAATGGAGGAGAATTTGTGTATAAAGAATTCAACACATACTGTGATGAAAATGGGATAATAAGACATTTTTTTGTTACTGAAACACCTCAACAAAATGGAGTGGTTGAAAGAAAAAATATGATTGTTATGGAGATGGCTAGAACTATGCTCAATGAATCTAAATTAAGTAATATACTATGGCCTCAAGCTATTCATATTGTTGTTCACATTTTGAATAGAATCTTACTAAGAAATGATACTGATAAGACACCCTATGAATTATGGAAAGGCAAACCAACAAACATACAACATTTTAGAATCTTTGGGAGTAAGTGTTACATTAAAAGAATTGATAAAAATCTGGGAAAATTAGACTCAAGAACTGATGAAGGCATATTGGTTGGATATTCCTGTTCAAGAAAATCTTATAAATGTTACAACTTTAGATTGAACAAAATAGTTGAAGCCATAGATGTGAAATTTGATGAGTCCTCATTTTTGAAGTCTAAATCTATACAAAAGAATCATCAAATATATGAGATAGATGACAAGCATAAAATGGATGATGAGGTAAGTGAAACAGAAGAAACTAAGGCTCCTGACAGTGAACAATTAATTCCAACTTTGACAGAGAGCACAACTCCATCCAAAAGTATGACTCCATCAAAGACTCCAAGTAAGAGAATACAGAAAAATCACCCTGAAGAACAGATAATTGGTGACATAAATGTAGGTGTTGGAACAAGAAGCACAAGGCAATAATCCATCTCAACTCATGAACTTGTATCTTTACTTTCTCTGATTAAACCCAAAAATATTGAAGAAGCAATTAAATATGAATACTGGATGAAAGCAATGAATGAAGAACTTAGTCAAATAGAAAAGAATAAGACATGAGAATTGGTTCCTAGACCTTTGAATAAGAATGTCATAGGGGATAAATGGGTTTTCAGAAATAAGATGGATGAATCGGGTAAAATAACTAGAAATATGGCTAGATTGGTCTGTAAAGGGTATGCACAAGTACAAGGAATAGATTATGGAGAAACTTTTTCTCCTATTGCAAGAATGTAATCCATTAGACTGATTCTAGCCTATGCCAGTTCTAAACACATTAAATTTTACCAAATGGATGTAAAGTCTTCATTTTTGAATGGTGATTTAGAGGAAGAAGTATATATGGAACAACCAGATGGTTTTCAGGTACAAGAGGCAGAACAATATGTTTACAGGTTGAAAAAGGCATTGTATGGGCTGAAGCAAGCACCAAGGGCTTGGTATTCCAGACTTGACAATTACTTAAGGCAACAAGGATTCAGGAAAGGTAACAATGATAGTAATCTATATATTAAAGAAGAAAATTATAGCCCGATCATTGTTGAGATATATGTAGATGATATAATTTTTGGTAGTGATGATAATAGGCCCAGTAAATAGTTTGTTGAAAGTATGCAGAAAGAGTTTGAGATGTCCATGCTAGGAGAAATGAAATTTTTCTTAGGCTTGCAAATTACTCAATCTAATAAAGGTATTTCTATTTCTCAAACCAAGTATATCAATGAAATGCTTAAGAAATTTCAGATGGAAGAGTCTAAACCAATTGGAACTCCCATGGTTACTGGTTGTAAATTAAGTAAGTTTGATGATACTAAATATGTTGATCAGACAGTATACAGATCTATGATTGGTAGTTTTCTTTATGCTATAGCTACAAGACCTGATATTATGCATGCAGTTTGTCAAGTTGGCAGGTTTCAAGCTTCACCAAAAATGTCTCATCTACTTCCAGTCAAAAGAATTTTCAGATATCTTAAGGGGACAATAGAGTTTGGTTTGTGGTATCCTACAGGTAATCAACTTGATTTATATGCTTTCACTAATGTTGATTGGGCAGGTTGTGTTGATGAAAGGAAGAGTACTAGTGGAGCAACATTTTTTCTTGGAGGATGTCTTGTAAGCTGGTCAAGTAAAAAGCAATCAACAATGTCTCTGTCTACTGCTGAAGAAGAATACATAGCAGCTGCAACTTGTTGCACTCAGGTTATATGGATGAAACAAATGCTGGAAGATATACATATTCATTATGATGACCCTATACCTATCTTCTATGATAATACCAGTGCAATTAGTATTTCTAAAAACCCTGTTATGCATTCAAAAACAAAGCACACTCCCATTAAATTTCATTTTCTAAGAGAGCGGGTTATGTCTAAAGTTATTAAAGTGGAATATGTTGGCACAAAGGATCAAATTGCAGATGTATTTACTAAACCTTTACCTTAAATGCAATTTGAAAGTCTCAGGGATCAGTTGGGGGTTTACCCTTTGTAATTTCATTTAATTCTCAAAGATTGCAAGGGATTCATTATAAAATTAGACTGCACAGGTTTAGTGACTATTATTGATAGGGGGAGTTGCTACTGAAATGATACATCTTTGCAAGTGTTTTTCTTTGCTCAGGGGGAGTCATCCAGTTATGAAAAGAACAGGTTGATGAAGGAGTCCTAGTAAGAGAAGTGAGCAATATTGAATCTGCTACAGAGGACACATTTGAAGATAAAGATGAACAGGTCCAAGAATCAGAAGGAGAAGACTCTGGCTTAGATACAAATACTCTGCAGGACTCAAATAAGATAGTTCATCCGTTTAGAGGGAATCTTATTAGTTGAATATCTAAGGAGCGTGTTTTCTTTGCCATAGATGTCAAAAGGGGGAGAAGAGATTTAAAGTTTTCCATCAATGCCAAAGGGGGAGTTTGTTGGCAGGAATTGCAGTTTGCACAATTTGCAGAAAACTTGTTTTTGTCATTAATGTCAAACTTTAAAAATGCTAAAGGGATAGGCGTGGATCAGTTTGCACAGGCGTGGATCAGTTTGCATAGGCACAGTGGTTCCAAATTCGGAGATCAGCATGCCTCTCGACATACTAAAACACAAAATTGTGAAGAACCCGGGAATTTCTATTTCGGAATTTCGGGAGTTTCTATTTCGATATTTTTTCATGGTAAGAAAAAACTTTAACATCACGAAGTCCCGAATGCTGAAATACTGAAACCACGACTTAATCCGATTCGTTGATCAGAGGGAGATTTTTGATTGTTGATTCGACTCCATTTCATAGTTTCAAATACCAGGAGTTGGAGGAGTCAAGAGTCGAGACTCTTCATCACAGGAGTCCCGAAGTTTCAAAATGTGAAATAACGAGATGGGAAATCACAAAAGCACTTTATGGATAAGCGCTTGGTCGTAACCTATGGTCATATCGACGAAGGCTCGAGGAAGGAGCTAGTGCAACCAAGCTCCATTCCGGAGTTTCAGGGATCGCGACATGGAGCGTCAAGAAACTTCACCACAGAAATACCAAAATGCCAAAATTGTGAAATGTGAAATGTCGATATGCTGAAACGCTGAAATATATTTTTGGTGTAGGAAGTGGTTACCACCGATGGTCATGTGAGAGGGAGGAGATAGCATGAAGCTAAGCCCTATTTCGAGGTTTCGTAACTTGAAGTGTCAAGACTCTTCGACACAGGATTGTCGAATTGCCAAAATGTGAAATGTGAAATGCATTTCGATTAACCTATGGTCATGGCCAATGGACATATGGGTTAGCACAAGTGGCTTACCAAAGTGCTCAAGGGTTATACCGTGCTGAAGAATTAAAACAGATGTATGTTCATCGAACGATGCTGGTTAAATGTTTAAACTGATCATGTGGATATTGTTCGTCTTGATGCCTTGGCCAATAATAATCACTGTAAGGAAGTTATTCAGTTATTGTAACTGAATCCTTGAAGCCTGAGGGTTCGATTGTACGCGTTGATGATATAGGAAGAAATATAAAGAGATTGTTGAAAGAAAAGAAAAGTTGAGAAAGGATTATGAGAAATATATGGCTCTTTAAATTTTGAGGAAGAGAAAAGACAGTGAAGGGAAGACACATACAAAGATTGAAAATCTATGTGTTCTGGTCAAGAATGAATTGTACAGAGAGGATCTAAATGCTTATTGTTTGACAGAGAAGATAAAGAGTTGGTTTGCAGGTTCTTTGTGATAGAGAATGATTTCAGGATGGTAGGGAGGAGCAAGGGGAGACTGTAAAAGTTTCTTGTACAAGCTGGTGCTTGTACATCTGGAAGTTATAGCTTCCATTCAGTAGGTGCTGAAGAAACAGAGGTAGCAGCCTCATCTGGGTTGTAGCTCAGATAAAATAAGAATGTAAAGAGGAGTTGGAGCTTGCCTTTCATTCATAAGAAGAAGAGGTTTTTCCCTTTCGGGTTTCCTCAAGAAAAATCACTGTGTGACTGTTTCATTTATGTGATTGTATATTTATTGGTTAAGCCTATTACTGCAAATTAAATGTTAAAG
>ML806524.1:125505-141804 GCA_009831015.1 Picea engelmannii | reverse complement strand
TCTGCATGATATGATTTCTCCAATGGCACCTAGCTGATCTCTGATCTCTGACATATTCATGAAGAAGGTAGCCACGATGTAACCTTTTGTCATCTTGATATTTTGAAGCCAACCCTTTAATGTAAGAGCTCTGAGGGTGTTGTCACTTTCAAACATATTCTTCAATGCTTCATACATTTCATAAGTTGTCTTCATGTTGGAAATATGAGGCAAGAGATGATCTCTTACTAAGTAGATGATTATCTTCCTTTCCTTGACATCATCTTCCTCCCTTTCTTCCTTCTCTTCATTGGTAGTTGTCTCTGGTAAATATTTTTGTATTACCCACAATAGATATTCCTCTTCAAGAGTGATCTAAAGTCTTGACTTCCAGGAACTGAAGTTGCTTGATCCATCGAGCCTATCTTCCACCAAGGTTCTGTTCATCATATTTTCAGATTCTTCACAAACCCTTGCCAATTGGGCTAGAAAACCTAATGGCTAGGCTAGTATAGAAAAAATAGGTTTTTTTGGGGTTATTAATGCCAACAATAATCCGTGAAAGTCAGAATAACACTGGTGAGCTGAAAAGCTCCTTCAATGTGCTAAAAAAACCCTAGATATGAATTTTCTGCAGAAAATTGCGAAACCCTAAGGCCAAAAATCTAAAATTCCTGGAATTGCAATCTAAGAGTTGTTGGAGGTGTTCTAAGGGAGTACGTACACTCCAATACAATTTTTAGACCCAAATCTCAAGTATAAGATGTTGAAACACCCAAAAAAGAGAGGGTCGTACAGTTTTGCAGAAATGAGGACGACTGGCTTTAATGCTTGTGAAATGGGTTCTTCAAGACCTATGCTCTGATACCATGTTAAGTTATCACTATTCTAGGCTCAAGCATGAGGTTTATTTAATTTTATTCATGTGCTTTAATCATAAACAAATGAAACTACACCATTCACAATTGTTGCAATAACCAAGATCACAAGAAGAAATACCATGCACAAGAACACAAGAAATATCCTAGGAAAACCCTTCTCAACAAGGGAGAAAAAACAAACAATCCTTTTCTATATTCTCAAGAGAAGATCATCAAACCATGAAACCCTAATGCACAAAAGAGGGTGCTCTACTACCTTGAAACTTGTTCCCAAGAGAGGTGCACACTTCAGCCCTAGAAGATGTACTTGCTAAAATTTCCAAATGAAAAGTGACTTGTGTGTGAGTGTTTCCTCAATGGGGAAATCACCTATATTTATACTAGAATCAACACAACAAAAGGTGTGTCTATTGACACAACAGGGTCATCCTCAATAACTCACAAAATAATTAATTATTACAATAAACATTAATTCTCTTTCAGATATGGTGGAACTGACCTGTACCATTTACATCACAATTAGGGGTACATGTAAATCTTACTCTCAGACAATATAAAAAGGAATCTCACACATCCACTAGTGCTCAACCACTAGGGGTACATCCACCTGTGCTGAGCCATAAGGACTCCCTACTCAACATATCACTATCTCACTGAGTCCACAGGAGAATCATATGGAGTACTATCTCAAGCCTGACTCAATTGAGTCCACAAGGTAGGAGACCACATGTCATAACAACTCAGTCCAGATTTCGAAACACACCCATCACATGGGAACCTTCACCCCACACAGGGTTACACATTGTTTCATCTCAATCTAGAGATGAACGACACGCCCATCTCATGGTCATCCTCACCCCACAAGGGGCACACATCGTTTCATCTTAGTCCAGAGAGGAACGATATACCCATCTCATGGGCACACCCAACACATGGGCTCTCTCACAGGTCGACTCACTCAGTCTGTGTCCTAGAGGATGTCTCACGAGGCTGTAATCATCAACATTTCTACCCTCCAATACTTTCCCAATGCGGTATGGAAGCTACATTTTGACACCAACAATCTCAAAGGATGAAGTTATATTGTTATTTGGAATTAAATTTCCATCCTTCAAATGCAGAACTAGAAGATAAGTTAAATAATTGCAACAACTAGTTTCTAATGCCCATTGATCTCATAATACAATAATAATGGATGTATGTGATTATGGAGTTGTTATCTATCATAGAGTGTCCATTGAAAACAAATTTATAAGTAAATATAATGTAATACAATGAAATTTATTCATCACAGGTATCAATCCAATTACTGACAACAATTTAAACACAAAGAAACAACAATAAATCAAGCATAGTAATTAACACATCCACAATGAAATTCCATCACACAAAGACAATGAATTTCACCTGCAAAAACTCGAAGGAAAAAGCCCTAGTGTTGAATGGTTGCTCAATTTACATTTTGACAATCTATGGTTATAATGAAATTCATGGTTCTATGGCCATTCAACAATTCACCCAACACCTTCTCCTTTCCATTCTCTCCTCTTGGACAAAAGACCCTTTGAGAATGAAAGTCCAAGAAGAAATAGGGAGACGTGGGGTAATGGAAAGGCCAGCATGCTTGACCTTTCATTTCCCATTCCTTGGTATTTTCTCTCCTATTTTCATTTTTCTTTTTATTTAATTCTTGTTTTTCCTCTATTTTGTCTCATTTAATTTACATTTGCATTTATTTTAGCAGTTTATCTAACCTTCATTAATTACCGAATTACATTTGCAAGTATTGAGTCTTACAACCATTTGCCTGTTCAAATCCATTTCAGATCACCAATGCTTCAAATTTTGTTTCTATTAATAGGGCCTTGACTCCTTATATTTATTTGCTTTGATATATTTTCCAAGGATGTCCTTTATCCCCTTCTTTATATGTCTTGACTACATATTCTTCAATTTATTTCTTGGAGGTTACCCATATTTTTTATTAGATTCATGGTACTCTTGTCCCAAATGGTTCCAAGATGATTAACAACCACATTGTAGATGAATATCTTCTATTGTTTAGAGTGGAAAATATGTCTATTGATGGGGCCATTTCTTGTCTATATACATTTTTCTCTTAGTCAGGTGCCATAGTCAATGCTCATAAAACTGATTTTTGGTTATTAGGTTTGGATGTCCCCCCAAGTTGGATCCCTACTACTTGGTCTTATATTTGTCCTAGGTTTATTGCACGATTTTTGGGTTTTCCTTTGGATTTAGGTTGTCACCAGTTTCCATGTGGGATTGGTTTTTGTAGAGGTTCCAAACTAGGATTCATATATGGCATCATAAGGGCCTTCCATTTGCAAGCAAGTTGACTATTGTTGGTCGTATTCTTTAGGTATCTCATATTTATTATGTGTCTTGTTGGTTTCCTAATAGAGCTTAGTTTTGTGATTTAAGCATATTTTGGGAGCTTATCTATGGTCCAAGTATGATGGAGATCGAGGTTTTCCCTTGGTGCCATGGGATGTTTTCACCATGCCCAAGGACAAGGGGGTGCTTGGCTTGATTGATGTTGCCACTCATGGGAGTATTCTAGCAACCAAATGGGTGATGCAGTATCTTGAGGGTTCAACTCCTTAGCAAATCTTGTTTCGACATCATGCTCTTTTAGTCCAGTATTCAAGTAGATTTCAAGGGGCTTTTGGACTTTGAAATATCATCTTGTCTCCTCATATGTTTTAGGTGTCTATCTGCCTCATCTTTTGGAGAATTTCGGCTACCTAGAAGGTGGTTTTTGGTTTGGTTTTTTAGTATTGGGAGGGAAACAAGGATGGTTTGGATTTATCTTGTCATCCCATTTGGAGTTGGGGAGTTCAAAATTCTTATGTAGTGTAGTTACCCCATTTTCTATCTTGTATATTGAGTAGGAAGGGGATATTTTTCTAGGGTGATTTGTGGGATTTGGTCTCTCATTATTGGAAGGAATGGCATGCTCTTTCTCAATAGTATGGTCTCCTTTCTCTTAATCATCTTTCAATTATGGAGTTATAAGGACTTATCTCAGAGGCTGAGTTGTATAATTTGAACATTGGATTGCCTAGGCCTTTTTGATAGGTTGGAGTTGGTGTTTTGGTTGGTTTCTTCAACAATATGAATCTAATCACTTATATATTGAACTTCATCAGAGTAATCCATTATCCTTGGTCCTAAGTGCTCACTTGATATCCAGAGTTTTGTAGGATAGATTGGTTCATCGGTTGCACAATGTTTAGCTATATCGACTTTCGTATAAATTAAGAGTCTTTGCATGGTTGGTGATTTATCAAGGGGGGGTTTGTCCAATGCCAAGTTGTCCAAGAGTAGGATTTCTAATGGACTTTGTCCTATCTGTCAACGATCTAAGACAATGAAGCACATTTTTGGGGAGTGTCAGTAAGCCAAATGGTGTTGTTGGCTTCTTGAGGATCAATGCTCAAGGGTGCTTCAAGGACGTGTTTGTTGGTGAGATGATTTATTTGGTGATTGGCACACCTAGGTTCACCCCCACACTTTTAGGGATTTGACATTGTTTGCGGATATCAATGCCATTTACTTTTGTGGAAGATTAGGTGTAAAGTTGTTTTTACTCACGAGGTTAGCTCATTGTCTTTGTTTTGTTCTATGTGGTGGGATGAAGTTCACCATAAGCTTCTAGCCAAAGTATCTCTTTTGATAAAATATGCTTACTCTTTGGAGCCTGCTAAATATTCTGATCTTCTTTTAATGTTTATAGCTTTGACAAAGAGAATATAATCACCTCTATCTATATCTTTTTATTATTTTCTATATAACTTTTAAAAATAATTTTCTATTTAAATATAAAACATATTAAAAAAATACAAACAGATCCAAAATATGATCTTTCATTGCCTTAATTTATTTAATTTACTTGCTAAAATTTCCATGATATATTATATACATTGACACAGATCAAAATCATTGTATACTTTATATTTGAAAAAATTAATTAAAACCAAGAGAAATTGTCCATCTCTTCTCATACACTTTACATAGTTTAACAATTAAGTGCTCATGTACTTTCTCAACTCAAACAACAGCCCATGTCTTGTAATACACTTCACAAATTTCATCAATTCACACAAGTGCAAGAGCAATTTCATATTCAAGGATCATCATTTACTTTTATATATCTATGGAACATACTAGGTGTTTCATATTCCAAGGACCATCATTTACTTTTATATATCTATGGAACATAGTAGGTATTCAATGAATTTAAGACACTAATTTTTTTAGTCAATTTCTTCATTAACACATATTTTAACAAATAACTAAACTAGAACCATTGAGCTTTCCATGAACACTACCATAGTTTGAGAAACTGTCATTATCAATAATCCAACATAGCTTATATTTATTAGTTGACTAACTTTATTTGTGGAATGCATAATGCCTTAGAATTATGTATAACTCCAATTTTAACCACTAACCTTTCCATGAACACTACCATAGAGAAATTTCCATTGTCAATAATCCACCATAACTTATAGTTATTAGTTGAGTAACTTTAGTTGTGGGATGCATATTGCCTTATAACTATGTATACTTAGAACTATGCATAACTCCAATAAGTTACAATCTATAGTTATTAATTTAGTGATTTTATTATTGGATGTCAATTTTGATAATATGTTTTATTTATTAGTTATTTGATTAAGTTATGTTTTCTTTGTTACTTTTGTCTATGATTAATTTTTTTATAATTTTTATTAATAAAAGTATTTAGATTTTTTTAATTTGTATTTGTTAAATTGTTTTTTATACTCAATTTAATTTAAATGTTAAAATTAAAAAATGTTATAAACAAAAATACATGTAAATAATATAAATTCTATTTTTTTTTTTATAATCCATTTACATAACTCTACTTTGTTGTGAAAACAAATATCACATTTTTCATTTTATTTGAAAAACACTTGATTATTATTTTTATCCAATTTCATTCAAATGTTAAATTCATTGAAACTCAACTAGTGAAAAAAAAATAGCTAACACAAAAAAGACAATCTAAAAAATACATTAAAATGTAATTACAAATTAAATTGTTTTTTTCCATAATCTAATTCATCTATAAATACAATTACTTGTTCATTTTTGAAAAAATGACTTAAAGAACCACCATAGGAGAAGGATAAACAACACAATAAAGATAAACTAAAAGGTACGTATTTATAAATCTAATTATTTAGTAAAAAATAGACCATTTGCATTGTCTTAGTGTTATTTGTAAATTAAATGTACTGAGTGTTTTTTTACATCATCTAACTTCAATGCTAATCTCATATACAATTATTTTTTTCAATCCCAAAGAAATGATTAAGAACATCACAATGATTAAAAACACCATGAATCAAAATACTAAAAGGTAAATATATTAAAAACTAATTATTTAGTCGAAATATATGTATTATAATTCATTCCAATTAAAAAGTTTCATATAACTATTAACAAATCTTAATTATTATGTTCTTTATTCTATGTTCTATGCTTACACACAAGTTCAAATTATCACTCTTCAATTACAATATTAATTGAGAATTTGAACACTTGTTCATAACAATTGTTCAAAGAAGTTGGTATGGTAATATATAACATACATATAACACATACCTAAACTAAGTACATATAACACGTTAGACTTTGCCTATCTATTTTTCATAAGATAAAGGGATGGTGATACTCACATTAAACATGCTTATTTGTCATAAGATAAAGGGATGATGACACTCACATTAAACATGCCTATTGATCTTATATCATGAGAATTTGAATACTTTTAAAATTGGACAATTATTCAAAGAAGTTGTCATGGTCATATACAATACAACTTAGACTAAGTACATAGAATACATTAGACTTTGCTTATCTATTTGTTATAAGATAAAGGGATGATGACACTCACATTGAACATGCTTATTATGTAAATTTTAATGATAAAAATCAACAAGCTAACATTTTGTCAAGCACTTAGAAACCTAGAGATAATTGTCTTGCATGAACTTCTAAAATATCTCAAACCCACATTCAGAATTTCCATAAGTATAAATACACATTGCTAAGTAAATATGCATCAGAAATAAACACAATGAACAACTTTCATCCAACCATGAATAACTTAGAAATTTAGGCAAATGCTAGGGAAAACCCCAATGCGGGGAAACCCAATGAGAGAGAGAGAGAGAGAGAGAGAGAGAGAGAGAGAGAGAGAGAGATCTTATTATTCAACTTTAGGAAAGTACATATAAACAACAATTACACAATTTCTAGCCAAGAGAAAAATACCTCACATCACCAAAACTGTCCCAAAATCTGCCTCGATTTTTGTGCCCAGAAAATCTGTACAGCTATATGGATTTTCCCTTTCCAGCACCTCAAAATCCGTGCCAAAATATATGATGTACGAACAACAAAAAAGATGCCCCCTTCACCAACAAAAACGCTGAAAAGACTGCCTCAAAATCTATGTAGCAAGATGCCTCGATTTCTGTGACATCCCAGCCTGTTGTACAGACTGTATGGATCCATACAGTACGACCTCTCTAACAATAGAAAACTCAACACCCACAAAACAAAAAATCCTCTCAGGATTTGTGCCCAAAAACTCTTGGAAAACGTGCCCCCTTTGCTGCCCTCTTTCCTCTCTCAAGCTTACTCAAAAATTCTCTCTCAATCTCCTCCTCTTGTCTTGCACACTACCCAATGCATTCTTTTATAAATCTAAAAATGACATTTTCCCTCCAAAGTGTCTTTTCACCTTCCCGAACCCTAAATCCAAAGGCCAAGATTTAATCTTGCATTTTTCAAGATCAAGGGTCATGATTCATTCCCTCCAAAATGAATCACTTAAAATATTAAAGTAATTTCACTTTATTACATAAGTGCACTTTGAAATTAGAAGGTACACTTTATTAAAAAGTCACTTTAATAAAATAACCACTTTATAACAACTTTATAAAAACCCATTACAAAGTTAAGTGCCTAGTAGTGTCAACATAAGGTTACATCCACATTCAAGACAAAATATGTGGAGTACCTCCCGAGCTAAAAAGATAACACTCCCTCTTAGCGAGGGAAGTACTCATTGCCATCACTATCATCTAGTTTCATCACACTCTGCTCTGTAGGAGCTCCCTCTGAACCTGGAGCCATCCTCAACACCTGCACATAACTCAAACTAGAAGATCTTCTCTTGGCAACTACCCGGAACCCTGAGCTCCTTGGAGAATCCACTCCATTCTGAGCATTGGTTCGACCACACTCGCTGAGCCTCCTGCCAGTGCTCAGAAAAGGCTCGCTCTCTTCTCTTGGAATGCAATATTGAATCCTTAGCGCCACCGCAGTCTCAGGAGCCTCCTCATGCTTCTCATCCAATGCTGAATCATACATTGCAGGTTGTCCTCACAACATATACAACCTGTCCCCCGATTATCGATTAGCTGTAGCTCCACCGAGTCCACTCCCTCCCTGTAGATAAAGACATGTTCCCTCTTGAAAAATATGCAATATCCTACATCCTCCAAGGCTGAGACTGAGAGCAAGTTAACCCTCAACCTTGGAACAAAGAGAACTCCATCAAGCTAAGAATCCTCCATACTCGAGTCAAAATCTAACCCTTCCAACTCCACGTACAACTCGCGCCATACCACCTTCATTTACCACCTGACGGTCAGGACCTGTCTCTGTGATAATTATGAATACTCGCCAGATTCTCGTCATGTGTCAAGAGGCTCCACTATCCACATCCATCTGATATCACCCCCAAATCCTCCACTATTGACACTGGAAACTAGGGTAACCAAAGAAAATTCCCTTCAAACCTTGCCCAAAAATATCACTGCTCACTGTCACTCAGAGCCTAAGCTCTAATACCATGTTAATTTTAATGAAAAAAATCAACAAGCTAACATTCTGTCAAGCACTTAACAACCTAGAGATAACTGTTTTGCATGAACTTCTGAAATATCTCAAACCCACATTCATAAATTTCCATAAGAAGAAATACACATCGCTAAGCAAATATGCAGCGAGAATAAACACAATGAACAACTTTCATCCAACCATGAATAACTCAGAAATTTAGGCAAATTCCAGGGAAAACCCCAATGTGGGGAAACCCAATGTGAGAGAGAGAGAGAGAGAGAGAGAGAGAGAGAGATCTTATTATTCAGCTTTAGGAAAGTACACATCATCAACAATTACACAATTTCCATCCAAGAGAAAAATACCTCAACACCAAAATGGTCCCAAAATCTGTCTCGATTTTTGTGCCCATAAAATCCATAAGATGTACGGATTTGCCCTTTCCAGTACCTCAAAATCCATGCCAAAATCTATGATGTACAAATAACAACAGAACTGCCCCCTTCACCAACAAAAAGCACTGAAATGACTGCCTCAAAATCTGTGCAGCAAGCTGCCTCGTTTTTATGTGCCCTCCCAGCCTGTTGTACAGACTGTACAGATCCATACAATACAACCTCTCTAACAACATAAAACTCAACACCCACAAAACATAAAATCCTCTTTGGGTATGTGCCCAAAAACTCTTGGGAAACATGCCCTCTTTGCTGCCCTCTTTCCTCTCTCAAGCTTACTCGGAAATTCTCTCTCAATCTTCTCCTCTTGTCTTGCACACTATCCAATGCATTCTTTTATAAATATGAAAATGTTATTTTCCCTCCAAAGTGTCTTTTCACCTTCCCCAACCCTAAATCCAAAGACCAAGATCTAATCTTTCCTTTTTCAAGATCAAGGGTGATGATTCATTCCCTCCAAAATGAATCACTTAAAATATTAAAGTAATTTCACTTTATTACACAAGTGCACTTTATGAAATAAAGTCACTTTGAAATTAGAAGGTACACTTTATTAAAAAGTCACTTTAATAAAAAAAACCACTTTATAACAACTTTATAAAAACTCATTACAAAGTTAAGTGCCTAGTAGTGTCAACATAAGGTTACATCTGCATTCAAGACAAAATATGTGGAGTACCTCCTGAGCTAAAAAACTAACATATTAATCTCATCTCATGGTAATTATCATAATGGTGATTATGATCGCATTATATTACAAGACCAATGAGATATTATACAAAACATACTACAAAAAATACAATATCATTCTATGCAGAACCTTAAAAAATCTCATAAAAAAATAGATATCTATCTAATTGGAACAATTAGAGTTATTGTAGCAATTGCTAAAAAAGTGAGTATGCAAAACACACATATTAAAGAAGAAACAATGTGGGAGGTACTGAGCTAAGAAGAAGGCTTTCACCAAATATGGATTATAATGTTTGTACATTGAATTTTGTGGATCTTTATTCACATTGGTTCTTATGAGTTAATAGTGGTATTGAAAATGTCTTGCAATCAGTGAAGTTAAAGTTAATCAACATATTGAGCCTAACCAACTTAATATGAAGTGTACTGGTTTTGTTAGAATTGACTACTCTAACAAATCACGAGTGAGAGAATATGAAAAATCCAAGACAATGATTTGATAGTGACAATAAAGATCCAAAAGTTGAAGACACAGATGAAGATGCCAAATATGCATAGGAGGAAGATGGTAACCTTTGTATTTTTGTGAAGCATTCAAATGTTTGTTGCACCTGAATTAATGATGCATATGTGTTGCAATGGGTGCATGATCGGTTGTATCCGACACCTCGGAGTTTTGGTCCAAGTTGTAAGCTTAGCCATAGGAAAGTTGATTTCCCCAGGTTGTTGTAAGCCTTGCTATTCAAGCATATGGGTAGCGTCGCAGCGCATGGGGTTTTGTAAGTCCTGTTGAGTCATGACTACATAGATTAGTGTGGTAGCACATGCAATCATGTAGCATGTATCCCTCTTATGGACAGAGAAGATGTGGCATCAAGTTGTGGAATTAACCACTAGGTAGGTACGAGGGTGGCAGGTGTACTCGTATGCTAGCTTAATGTAGAATCAGAGAACTTGAATCTTCAATTAAGGGGGGAAATGTGAGATGAAGTAATCTCAGAGTGTGATGGACCAAGCTATGATTAAGGGACAATCTAATGGGTTGATTAACTATGTAGGTGAAAAGGATTCCTAGAGAACTGATGAGTACAATAGATGGTACCCATGTATCTCAGTATATGGATTTCTTTTTATATGGACATCAATGATCAATTTTATGCAGGTACAAAAGAAGAAGAAGCAAAAAGTTTGAGGATGAAGCTCATAGTGAAGAAATCCTTATCGAAGGGAAGCTAGTGACGGTGTTGAGGCAACAATGAAGATGGCAGTAGAAGAAGATCAAATGATGAAAAACAAATGAAGGGAAAAGTTTGAGCACAGTGTGTTGAATAATAGTAGACTCAAGACCATATGTTAATATGAGTCACACATTGTATTTGTATCAAGTCTATGATGTCATGTTAGGTTCTATATAGTAGTCCTTGAAAATTTTGAGTGTGTACCCGGTATCTCCATAAGTAGAGTATGTAATGTATGTACCTGCATCTATGTAAAATATAAAGGGCATATTGTTGTAAGACCTGGATAGGCATGCTTACCCCTTTGACATGTGTCCCTAATAATTTGGATAACCTATTGGTATAATGTAGTAGCCTCTATGGTGAAGTTCTTTAACACTAGGGGTGGACCATGTTATTGGTTTTAGACTATGGGAGGTGAAGTTTAGAGAATTTCATCAACAAGTTGAATGAAACATGTACATGAAGGACATCCTATTAGACCAACGATTACAACAATTGACGACCCATGTATTCTAGTGGATAGTTGTTCTTTTATATGGACATGGACAATTTGGTGATGTATGTATGATTGTGGTACGAGATGAAAACCATGATGAAATAGAGATAGACTTTGCAGATTGGCAGAATCTTCAATTTATAGTGGAGGATATGTTGCAGAAAAGAGAAGGTGTTAATGAAGACCTCAACTAATGGAGATTACGACAAGTACTTGTTAAGGGAGAGTATTGAAATATGTAACTCCTACTTGTCTTAATAATGTGTGAGGAGATTGTGTTTGTGAGGTAAATAACAATATCTACGTGAGTGCTTTGATCCTAGTATTTAGGAGGTTGTTAGATAGTTGGTTGTGAGATATCTCTCCAACTAAGAGTCATAAAATGGTGTGAAGTTGATATATTTTCTTAGTTGATAGATTGAGTGATCAAGATAGTTTGCCTATCTTAAGACAAACCTTATTGTATTTATATGTATCATTACATTGATTCAATAGAGCCCTTGAAGCATTCTTGATGTGTAATACTCTACTCTCTCATTTTAATAAAGAGTGCAATTCAAATAATGACAAAGCAATCATAAGACCATATCCATGGTATGTTTCACCCTTAGTTTTTTTACTTTCAATTTGTTTTCTCTTTGCAATGAAAATACAAAATATAATATATAAAAAACAATTCAACTCAATTAACATTTATTACATATATTACATAGTTGAAAACATAAACAATAGATTTCAAAAAATTAGTTCACTCAACCAAACCTATATCTAATAAGTAGTCACACATCAATGCATCTATAAATTGTTATATCAAAATTATTTTTAAATATAGACATTAATGCTCACACTTTGTGGACAATACAAAGACATTAATATTTATAAATACACATTTAAATATTTTTCAATTTATTTATGTCATATGCAATTAAGACCTTTTGCAATAATAGAAAAAATATAATAATTCAAGGTGCAAAAATGTCTTTTTATCTATTCAAATTGTATTTTTAAAATTATAAATAATATTGTTTTACAATTTATTATTAAAAATCAGATTTACTATTTAAATTAATATAAATTAAATTTATTATTTAATTAATGAAAATTATTTTCTCAAAAAATCCAATCACCATTTACATGTTGGTGATTTCCAAAGTACATTGCACTTTTAAAGTTAATGAAAATAATGTAATGGTACACAAGTTAAAATTAATATGTATGGACTTTCACAAACATGCAATAATAAATACAAAATTAATTTTGTTTTTTGTAATCTAAGCATATGCACACAACTATATTAGGAATGTGCATGCATGTACTCTTTTATGAATAGATTGTGTAGCTAGTGGATCTAATTATAATCAGTTAAGAGATCTTATATATAAGAACATACCCATAGAGGTGAGGGTGCAATGTGTGTAGAGTGTGTGAGCAAGGCACAATACTGTGGAGTGCAGTGTGTTTGTGAGGAGAGGATGATTGTATGCTTGAATACTGACTATCATTGCTCAGTGGTTTTTTCCCATTAGATTTCCACCTAAATCACTGTGTCAATTGTGTGATTGATGTTGTGTTGTGTTTAATTTGATGTTCTCAATTTTATGCTCTGATCCCCAAATATGTATTAACTCCCAATGATTATCTAGTGATCCAAAGTTTAGATATTGAGTTGAAATCTAATACTCAGTCTCACTGCGATCATGATCATGATGAACTACTTTCTTCCTCTAATGTATTTGAATAATTGCTGGATAACGGTTGCCCATTTGAACAAATTCTTCCTCTTGTTATGTATGAAGTGATTTTGATAGATTTATATGCTTAGAATTTCAATTTGTAGAGCAACCTTGATTGCAGTTTAGATATTGATTTTGGTTTTGTCTTTTTATTGTTGTTATGCCATGAAATGTTAATGTGTCTCTCCATAGAGATACTCTTCTATATGGATATGATAAATTTAAATTGATGCAATTGCCATGGCTTCTCAACTAAAAATGAGTAGACCAAATCCACCAAACTTGCATCCTTTATCAAGTAGCAACATCCAAATACATATAAAGCTGGCTATACTGGAATTGCCTTTTGTCTTGTTATTATGTTTGTATTCCAAGCCTTTATTAAAACTTGAACAAATATACTCTGAACTAAAACAACGGCTCAAACAAGAATCTGAACAAATATACTCTGGACTAGGCTCAAAAAATAATCCAGTAAAAGCATGTTGTTTTGCTTATTAGCTATCTATAGAACAAAATTAGCTATGCTGGCTAAAATGGATGATGAATGTAAGAATTGTAAATTCAAAAGCACGCAATACAAAAAAAAAATATAGGACTTGGATTTATTGTACATTCAAAATTTTAATCATCTTTCAAAGTAATACACAATTTTTAAAAAATTTAGGAATTGATTTATTGTAAATTCAAAATTTTAACTATTTTTCTAACAACTGTGTTCTACTTATAGAAGTATAAAAATAATTATTACAAGAACCATTTTTCTAACAACTATTTTTCTAACCATTGTGTTCTACCTATACAAGTATAAAGGTAATTATTATAAGTTGATTGATTTATATTTAAAGTTGTTATAGAAGTATAAAGATAATTATTATAAGTTGATTGATCTATATTTAAAGTTGTTATAGAATTTTTCATTATAAATTTAAAAGTTATTATAGAATTGTTAATTACAAAAATTTTGAGATAAAAAAATGGATTTAAAAAAAAATTGGATTATGAATATTAATTTAAAAGAATCAATAAACTTCAAGATGATGATGATTTTTTTTTTTTAATTGTACTTTCCATTTATTAAGTTTACTTAAATATAAAGTGTAAGCACTAGTTGGATGTGGAATTGAATTCTTCATCCAAGAGTATCCCCTTTGCATGCTTTTGATATATTCACAATGACATTAACTGGAAATACATGAAAACAACAATGTATTTGACTTTATCTTATTGTGGATCTAAAAGTATGCATAGCTTGTAATCTTCAAACACATTGTTTTCATGTATTTATCAAAAGTAACTAAGTAGAGTGAGTACTCTTTGGATGAAATACTTACACTTAAAATTTGAGTGAATCTATAAATAAATAAATAAATAATACAATAAGAAGTCATTTTTAAACTATTATTTTATTATTTTTGTTATGAGATCTATTTTGTTTAGAATTTTCTATTCAAAATTTTAACTTTGGTGTATATACACTTTTAGTATTAAGTTGTATATTATATACTAATGTTGTTTGTAATTTTGAAAATAAATTGTGTATGGAATTTTTAGGACATTTCAAAAACTCCATACACAATTTATTTAGCCAATTACAAACAACATTACGAGAAACTGTGAAAATCTGCATACTTTAATTATATATTAAGTTGTATATTATAGAGAAAAAGAAATGAATCACAAAAATGACTTACAAAATACAATGATATGAAATGGCAAACATGTTATTAAATCAACAATAAATAAAACTTATCAACTTAATTAATTTTTTTTAGCATTATTTTGTACTTGCATGCCAACATAATTGAGAAGATCATTCAATGTTCCTTCTTGTTGTTCAAATAGGAGGCCTTTTTGTATTGAGAAACACTTTTATTCTTCTAAAATATCCTTGGGCAAACAAGCATGCATGATTTGAATGGCCTTTTTAGATCTAACTGGACTTGAAAAGCAAGTAGTTTTTTTTGGAATAAATGGTTTTTGCTACATTGTGTTAGGTGAACTAAGTTGAGAATCCTAATTATATTAGGATGGAGTTATTTTAGATATGCATTATATCATCATATGCATTTGAACTAAGTTGAGAATCCTAATTATATTAGGATGGAGTTATTTTAAATATACATTATGTCATCAAATGCATTCTCAATCTGTAAATTGAGATTTGAGGTAGGTGCAAATAATACGATGCTAATCATGTGAACCAAAAGCTTCTAGCTTGTAGTTGTCTAGTTAAAGAACTTCATTTATTTATAAATATGTGAAATAAGTTCTTGAACTGAACTATTATGGAAAAAGATGGATTAATTTTATTTGAGGGTATTATAATACTTTTTAATTTTATTTCAGGGTATTATAATACTTTTTAATTATATTATTAATGAAAATAACTACATTTTTAATGAATTGTTAATTGGGTTTAGTTAGAGTGATTTGTGTTAAGGGATGTTTTACCCCACCCAGGTTCAATTTCTGAATTTTTTTTATAAAATTTGATTTACCCCAGATACCATCCTCAAAATGAGAAAAAATGCTTAGTAGATTTCCAAAACTCTATTCCAAAATATAAAAAAAAATTAAAATAACTACATTTTTGTTTTTTAATATATTTTAATTTTTAATATTTAAGGGAACGAAGTGCTACCAGATAAAATATACGAGGCAAACAAACACGGTGAGGCTACGCTCACTTCACACTATTAAATGAAGACGGATTACATCCTTATATAGGAAAAGACTCTCGCGAGTCGGCTACATGCAAAGCAAAATCCAACTAGACAACTGACTCTTAACTAAGAACTGACTCTTCTAACTGGCGCTTACAACCCGCGCTTATTACTGGTGCTAACAACTAGCTAACATCTCCATTATTTCCAAGTCTCCCCCTTAATGGAGAATGGATTGACTTCGACA